>SMMQ01000424.1:0-14358 GCA_008271595.1 [Pythium] brassicae (nom. inval.) | reverse complement strand
TCCTGTCCCTCAACACTCCGTGCTGTGCTTGCTCTCTGTGTCGTCGGACTTCGCCACTGGTCGCTGCCCCAGAGGTCGTCTTCGCGACTGGATGGGATGTTTCTCGTCGTCGTGCTTGCTTCGAAACCCGCAACAAGCAGTTGCACCACGCCGCCTCGAGGTGCTTGGAGCACCATTGCACAGTCGACCGACCACGCTGCCAACCCCAGCGACAGCCCCTCCTAGCAGTGGTTGCAGAGGCGGCGACAGGAGCGCAGCGGGTGCTCGAGATGAAGCAGATCCGGCGACACGGAGCAGCGCCACGGGCTCTGCTTCTGGTGGTTGTGAGCTCGTTCATCTTGCTCGCGCTCAGTCTGCGCGCTGCAAACGCGAAGACGATTCAAGTGGCGCTCAACCGCTCGCCGCGATCCCGCGACGTGGCGTTGCTACTTTCCAAGTCTCGGCTCACAGAAGCTGCTGACACGAACGGCTCGAGTCGATCCCTGGCGACGGCGGAGAACGACAGCAGCGTTGAGCAGCACCACGCTGCGCACGCGGACGCAGCGGAGACGCGCATTTACAGCGGCGAGGGCTCGCACACGATCCGGGTCTTGGTCGGTGGCCAGATTCGCGAGCTGATCATCGACACGGGCAGCGGCAAGACAGCGTTCATCTGCGAAGGATGCCGCAATTGCGGCGACGCGCATGTGAACACCCCGTTCCAGTTCACGAGTGCGACTAAGTACCTCGCGTGCGGTCTGTCGGAGAATCCATCGCTCCTGTCGTTCATCCGGAACCCGCTGCAGGCTCGCCCGCCCAGCACGTGCATGCGGTGCGTGGACAGCAAGTGCGAGTACAGCCAGACGTACGTCGAAGGCGACTACTGGGTCGCCTTCAAGGTCTCGGACGAAATGCAGTTCGCGCCGACCGAACCCGCGTTCCGCTCAGCCGTCGAGTTCGGTTGCATCTACAAGCAGAGCGGCGTCTTCAACCTGCAGTCGTCGGACGGCATCATGGGCTTCTCACGCCACCCGGACGCGATCTTTGAGCAGTTCTACCGCCACCAGATCACCAAGTCGCGCATCTTCTCGCAGTGCCTCGGCGCGCAGGGCGGGATGCTCACGCTCGGCGGCGTCGACCTCTCAATCAACTATGACAAGGTGCAGTACACGCCCGTGCGCGACACGGGGTACCAGTACTGGACCGTCACGCTACTCGCGGTGCAAGTCGGCGCCGTGCCGGTGCAGATCGACAGCGACGTGTACAACCAGGACCGCGGCTGCGTGTTCGACAGCGGCACGACGTTCGTGTACCTGCCGCTGCGCACGAAGGCGGCGTTCGAGGCGGCGTGGCGCGTCGCTGTCGGGAACAGCAAGTTCCCGATCAGCGGCATGTCGTACGCGCTCTCGGAGCACGAGGTCGCGCAGTTCCCGAGCATCTGCTTCCTCTTCCTCAATGACGCCAAGGTCTGCATGAGCCCGCAGATGTACGTCTTCCGCGACGCGCCGGGTCGGTACATCGGCACGATCTTCTTCGGCGACGACGCCAAGTCGACGATCATCGGCGCCAGCGCGCTGACGAACCACAACGTCATCTACGACATCGACAACGCGCGCATCGGGGTCGCGACGGCCAACTGCGAGGCGTCGGTGGGCGGCGCGGACAGGGCGGCGATGGTCGAGCTGAGCCTGAGCCCCGGAGGCGACACCTTTCGCTCGGTAGCGTCGCCGTTCAGAGACCCGACAACCGCAGTGCAGCTGCTGCTCGCTGCCGCGACGGTCTTCGGCGTCGCGGGGCTCGTGAACGTGCTCTGGGCGGAGCTCCGCAACAACCGGGCGGAGAAGGCCCCGGCCACTGACCATGAGAACCATGAAGGCGCCGGTGAGTCGATGAGCGCATTCGCGTTCATCCTCATGCAGGACGACGACGACGCCGACGACTTTGACCGCCCCGAAGGTGGCAAGTAGCGTGTGGCTCGTCTTCTTTCTCGAGCAGAGTCAGTGTATCACATCCGACGCACGGGAACCAACTGCCAGCCGTCCGCCAGGCAATTCACATGCAAACATACAGCGCATCTGACGCCGGCAGTCATCGTCGCTGGTTCTACGCTACAACTGCGTCGTCCTCCCTGTCTCCGTCTCAGTATCCCTCGTAGTCTCCTCCGCTCTATTGCTCGTCACACTCGCCGATAGCTCCGACGCCCCCTGGACCTCCCTTCCTCACCCGAGCGCAACGTCCATCGCCATCATGACGATGAAGCCGACGATGACGCCGGATGTTGCGAGCTTCTGGTTGCCGCTCTGGTTCGCTTCCGGGATGAGATCGTCCACGACCACGAAGATCATCGCGCCCGCCGCGAACGCGAGCGCGTACGGGAGAATCGGCTGCACGTACATCACAGCGCCGGCTCCAATGATCTGCGGTTTGCATATTAAACGCCCGACATACGTGAGACTGTGAGTGCCGACCACCCCACCCCCCCCTCGAGTGTCGTAAGTCAGAACTGCGACGCACCCCTCCAATCGGCTCCACAAGCCCGCTGAGCTGCCCCCACATGAACGCCTTCCACGCCGACATGCCCTCTCGGCGCAACGGCATGGACACCGCGAGTCCCTCGGGGAAGTTCTGCAGACCTGTTGCTCCAAGCCTGTGCGTCAGTTGTCACACGCACACACGCGCCGCCTGAACGCACAGTGGAGAGACAGCTCAACACAAGCATCGCCCCCTCTCTTACCGATGCCAATTGTGAGGCTCACAGCGTTCGCGAACGTCGCGCTCGGGCTGTGGCCGATGCTCCCGAAGCCGACGCCGACCGCCATGCCCTCTGGCAGGTTGTGCAGCGTGATCGCGATCACGAGCAGCAGCACGCGGCGGGAGCTTCGCGGGAAAGAGGAACACATTCAGCGACTCGCGTGAGTTCGCGCGCCTACGGGTCAGCTCAACGGCCACCACAACGCGTCGCCCGCCCCTCCCCACCTGTTCGTCTTGCTGCTCACGCCGTAGCTCGCCATCGGGTCCGGACTCGACGGGTGCGCGGGATCCGCGCCCGCGCTGCTTAGGTCATCGTTCTTCTTGTGCAAGTTCTCCGGCTTGCCGAACATCTTCTCGAGCACCGGCAGCACGCTCTCGGTTGCGAAGAGCGCGGCGGCGCCGAGCGCAAAGCCGATCGCCGCCGGCAGGAACGCCCACTTGCCGTACAGACCTGACTCCTCCGCGATCTCGATGGCCGGCGCGAGCAACGACCAGTACGACGCCGCGATCATCACGCCGCCCGCGAAGCCCTGATCGCATACAGCGAGCGCATCACAGGCATTGCAAGGTTAAAGTGGAGAAGAGCGACCACATGCGTGCCGGCTGCCAGCAGCACGGCCCGAACGCACGAGCATCCAGTCGAGGATCTGCTGGCTGCGCTTCCGGTTGGTCACGTCGAGGAAAAACACCAGCGCAGAGCCCTGCAGCAGCAGCAGAAGAGGAAGAGAAAGCAGCAAGCGCAAGGTCGTCAGCATACGAGTGGCTCGATGCCCCTTCGGCCTCTCGGCAACACATGTGCGACGCACTGCGGCCGTGAGGCCCCACGTCACGAGGGTGCCCAGGAACGCCTGTACGACCGGGTGCTGGTCCGGGATCATCACGCAGGAGGTCGCGCTCGCTCTTCTTTATCTGCCCTTGGTCCTTGTGAGCTGGTGCGTCTCCAACTTCAAAATATGCTATTTAGTAGTTGTACTTTGGTGAGGTTATTCGTTTTGAAGATTCATTTGAATCTCGTGTGGACTACACATATCGTACTCAAATGTGCCGCTTCAACATGGCGCAGTCGACACAGCAACAACATGGCAGCAAACGAGCAACAGGCGCGGGAACGACGACCCGCTGACGAAGTGGAGATGGCGCTGCGCGTCGATCGCGTGGAACAACAAGTGCAGGAGCTCCCTGCGCAGTGGCGGCAGCTCACAGGCGCACCGATGCACATGAGCCACTTTGGCACGCAGATCAACACGTTCCGCGCGAACCCGGCGCTGCAGCCGACCGCCGCGTACGTGCGCAGCGCGTTGCAGGCGCTTAAGCACCGTTTGGCTAGCAGCAGGTGCGACCGGCAATTTGTTTCCGCAGTGGATGCCGATTGAGTGGCGTTGACGACTGATCAACCAGCTCTCTCTCCGGTGGTGGCGGTCGCAGCACCAGGTTCAGCGAGGCCGAGCTGGAGGAGATCATCCGCCAGGAATGGCGCACCGACATGACGCGCTGCGTGCTCGAGTCACGCTTGAACCGCCACCATGTGAGAGACGGGCCAGTGGTGCGCCGCTCTGCGAGCGGCGTCGTGTACGTGCGCGCGCAGCCGACTGCGGGCGAGCGGTTCATTCGTGACGCCATGGCGCCGTCAGCAGCGCGGCGCAAGAAAACGTAGGTACAGCGAACTGCTTTTCAAACCCTACTTGATCGTGTTGTTCCCTGATTTATAGAGTCGACGGCATCCAACAGACGCTGTTACCTCGTACCGTCCGCTCTAGCGTGAGCTGCGCGGTGAGAGACTCTGCATGTCAAGTGAGCGGTGCACCTTGCGCTGCGCTGCGACCAGCTTCTCCTGCGTGTTAACGAGTGCTGGTTAGCGCAAAGCGAGCGAACCGCGCCACGCTGGCAGCTCAAACGACAGATGCACGCACCCGCACGCGCTGCTGGACCCACCACTTGAGCTGCTGCATCTGGCGAGCGCAGTGCTCGATCTCTTCTCGCGCGTCGTCGTCAATGGCGGACGCACCATCGCTGTCGTTCAATATCAGAGTCGTTTCGCTCTCTGGTGCGCTTGGCTGGAACTCGAACACCTTCAGCAGCTCCGTGTCGGGCGACACTGCGCGCGCTGCCTGGCGACGGCCAGCGTTCGCCCGCTTCGCCTGCTGCTTGCGACGGACGAGACGCACGACGTGCTCAGGTGGTTGCGCTTCTCCTCTTCCTGTTGTGATGGAATCTGCAAACTGCAGCGGCGTCGGCGGCAACGGCACGCAGTGTACGCGGCGCGCGCGCTTGGTGGGGCGACGCTCACTCTCGGTTTCCGACTCGGTATCGGACCCGGAGCGCGGGATCCGTACGACGGGCCTCGGCGGTGGTGACGGCGTCAGCATATGCACGTTCATCACTACTGCGTAGTAAGTGGGTCTGTAGTTGTGATTGAGCGCTGGCGACCAGCTCGCGTTGTTCGCGCGCACTCGTCCCAATGTTTCCTTTCGCGCATTGAAGTTCAATCGATGCCACTCGAGAGGTTGGATACGCAAAAAGAAGCTACTTGAAAGGATATCACTCTAGCCACCGATTTCTTGGCCAGTTTGGGACTTGGCGCGACATCGAGCAAGAGGAACCCGATGGCGCGCGCGGCGGCGGCGGCGACGACGACTTGTCTGGTGTGACAGAAGTCATTGCGCGCGGCATGCGGGGACGAGGCGTTTGCTATGCAACCCCCCAAGTCCCTCTCTCACCGCTATCCGGTCACCCTGTCATACCGGCGCGTGGCGTTGCAAGGACTTCAAAACGCAAGCGAGCGGTCGCCGTGGCCGTCGCCACCGCGGATCGCGCTGGACATGTTGAGGTAGTGAGCGTGTGCACTGCGACGCTACAAAAAGCGTCGCACTGTGCACGCCCACTACCTCCACGTGACCATCGCGGCGCGCGGCGGCGACAGCAGCAGCGAGCGTCGTGTTGCGAACAGGCTTCGGCGGCAATGATCATCTCACTCAAGACGCTGAAGACTCTCGAAGACCCCAGACCCGTCGTCCGTGTTTGCAGCAAAGCGGATGGACGGAGCGGCAGTTGGTGGTTGCCTCAACCGGAATCCAATCAGTTGCTCTCCTGAGTTCTTTGTGGTGGTTGTTGTTCTGTTCTATTACGCGCGCTCTCTCGCGCTCGCTCCCCCACTCGCCAGCATCCTCCCTACTTACCGACGAGGAAGTTGTAGATATCGCCGTCCTTGCACACGTACTCCTTGCCCTCAGAGCGCATGAAGCCCTTGTCCTTGGCCGCCTTCATGCTCCCGGAGCGCTCAAAGTCCTCGTACGCCACGGTCTCCGCGCGGATGAACAGGCGCTCAAAGTCCGAGTGGATGACGCCCGCCGCCATCGGGGCCGTCGCGCCGAACGGCACGTTCCACGCGCGCGCCTCCTTCTCGCCCACCGTGTAATACGTCTGCAGCTGCAGCAGGTCCTTGCTCGCGCGAATGACCTTCGTGAGCCCCGTCTCGCTCAGCCCGCTCTCCGCGAGGTACTCGAGCTGGCTCGGCTCGTCCTCGAACGACGCCGCCGCCTCCTCGAGCGACCCGGACACTGTCAGGCACAGACTGCCCTCGGCCTCCACGCGCGCGCGCACGGCCGCTGTCATGTCGTTACCCGCGGCCGCGTCGTCCTCCGACACGTTGCACAGGTACATGGCTTTCTTCGCGGTGAGCAGCTGCAGGCGCTCGAACTGGAGCAGCTCCTCGGGCTTGTCGAACGCGAGCGCGAGCGCCTGCTGCCCGTCCTCGAGGTGCGGCTGCAGGCGCTCGAGCACCGCGAGCAGGTCCGGCAGCGTCGGGTCCGCAGACTTCTTCTTCTTCGCAAGCCCCGCGAGCCGCCGCTCGACCGTCTGCAGGTCCGCGAGGATGAGCTCCGTGCGAATCGTGTCGAGGTCGCGCAGCGGGTCCACCGAGTTGTCCACGTGCAGGATGTTGGTGTCCTCGAAGCAGCGCACGACGTGCGCGATCACGGCCACCTGCCGGATGTTCTCCAGAAACTTGTTGCCGAGCCCCTCTCCCTTCGACGCGCCGCGCACAAGCCCGGCAATGTCGACGAACTCGAGCTGGGGGCGTGTCCACGACAGTCTCGGTCAGTCTCTAACGTATTCGCTCCCACACATGGCGTCAGCGCGCAGCGCCTACCTGCGTTTCGACCACTCGCTGAGACTTCTCGACCTCCGCGAGGCGGCGCACACGCTCGTCCGGGACGGCCACGCGCGCAATGTTTGGGTCGATGGTGCAGAACGGGTAGTTGGCTGCCTGCGCGTTCTCCGTCTTCGTGAGCGCGTTGAATAGCGTGGACTTGCCCACGTTCGGCATCCCCACGATCCCGACAGATCGGTGGAAGCCGCGTGCGCCCGTCGGCCGCAGGAGCCGCAGCTCGACCCACATGAGCACTGCTCTCGACATTTTGAACTTTGGTTGGCAGCACCATGTGCATGGCGTTCGAAAGTCAGTGATGTTTATCTTTGATGATTCCCTGTTTGTCGTGACTGAAAACGTGTATTTTCACAATCAATACGAGAGGATGATACTAAATCCATATCCATACTGAACTCAAGAGATAGGCAGGCTATGGGCATCGAAAACTATAGGCTCGGAGGCAAACAGAACAAGCTATTTTCATACAAACTTTAAGTAATCAGCACGCTATTCTAAATGTCAAAAGGTGACGAGGCTACTATTTGAATCCTAAAAATATCTTCTATGATTGTTGCAAACCTGTACAAAATGTACAGGTGGAGATTTTTTGGTACCAACAAAAGTGATCTGCATGACGTGGCGATAATAATTTTGCACGTGAAAATAACAAAAGCCCCTCAGCGAATCAACTCGATGCGACGATGCTCAGATGGACATGTAGCGATGCTGCAAGGCGTCTCGACCCCGGCGAGCCTGAACGCGGGCCGCCACAAACGCTACAACAGCCACACACACGAGAGCAAGCATCGGCAGCCAGGCCGCACTCGCGCCCACGCTCGCCAGGTCCGTGACCACTCCCGACGCAACCTCCTCGAGGTCCCGCGGGTACGCGAACTTGTTACACGCGACGTCGCCGAACACAAAACACTCGAACATATAGAGACCGTGCAGCGGCTTGACCGCCGGCACCATGTGTCCCGCCCCCTTGATCGTCTTGTACGTCAAGCCGTCGTAGCCCTGCGCGTAGCCGGCGAGCTGCTGGTCTGGGCCGAACCACGCCTCCCACTTCTTCGTCACGTGAAGCTTGAGTCCCTCCTCGCCGATCCAGCGCTCCGTACCCATAAAGTTCACGTTCGAGTCCGCGTCGCCGCTGTAGATGAGGATGTCGAGCCCCTTGCCGAGGATGCTCGGGTATTTGGGCAGCGCCGAGACGCTACTCGTAAAGAGCCCTCCGACTGCGTCGCTGCAGTCGACCCACTCGACAAAGTCCTCAACGTGGATCGCCTGCTGCACGCTCTTCTGGTTCAGATAATCCTGCGTGAACGCGTCCGCGCATGGGCCGATGTCGCTGCGTCGAGGCTTCTGCTGGAGCGCCGATGGCGCGAGGCTCGAGTTCGCAGCCTTCCCCGCCCTGCGCAGAGCCGCGGTCTGGTTGTTGCTCAGCAGACAGATGTCGCCGTAGATGAAGTACGGATTGAACTTGTCCTCTTGCGCCGCCTCGACGCTCGCGACAAGCAGCTCCGAGCACTTGTCGGAGCAGACCTCGTCTGCGAAGACGCAGCCGATTCCCTCGCGGCCGCACTCGGTCTGGATCGCGCGGAAGCTCTCGAGCGAGAGGATGCCGTGCGAGTACAGGTAGTCGATATTCGCGTTGCCATCGATTACGACGTCCGTGTAGGCGTTGCCGATCGCGAAGCCCGCAAAGTCGACGCCCGCGATCGGGTGCTTGACGAGCAGATCGACGAGGAACGGGATGTACATGCCGGCGTAGCTCTCACCTGTGACGTAGAACTTGCGGCCCTGGAGCTCCGGGTAGGTCTCGAAGAAGCGCACAAGGAACTCGTGCGCCCTGGCCGCCACCACATCGTCGTTATAGTAACTGGCGTTCTGCAGCGGGCCGCTGAAGCCCACGCCCGCGGGCGACTCGAGCCACACGAGGTTTACCTTGCGGTTCCATGTATGGCGGTTGAGCCGCACCGATAGGTCGGCGTTGACCACGAACGGTCCGTTCTCCGTGAAGAACCCACCAAGCGAGGAGCACCCAGGACCGCCGTTGAGCCACAGCACGACCGGCGCGCTCTCCGGCGCGCTCTGCGCCTCGGCGTACCAGTAGAATAGCCTCTCGTTGGTCGCGAGTGGCAGGCGTCCAGCGTAGTGCTTGAAGCCCACGTCGGCGCCGTTGAGACCCGGGAGGTCGGTCACCAGATGCGCATCGCGGGTGGCGGTGGCGCTCATGGCGGCTGCCGCGGAGACGCCTGCCGTAATTGCGGCGGCGGCAGCGATCACGAGTCTGCGCAGCATCTCGACAAGTACGTCCTGCCTTGGAGGTGTGTTGTGCTACAGGCGCCTGGCGATGCCGCTCTTGTTCTTGCGAGGCGAGGAAAGCGCGAATGAGCAAGCGCACACGGGTGGGCTGGCAGGCAGGCAGAGCGCGAGAGGAATGAGGGAGGATAGGACAGCCAGATGGGTGGGTCCTCGACCTCTCTCGCTCGATGACATGCAACGTCATTAATCGGTTTGAGCAGGTGTCAAACCAAAGGCAAACAGCTGGTGCAGATAGGTTGTTTATGAAAACTGTACAGTGCGGATACAAATGGGACGCAACACAAATTGACTCGATTTCAGTATCGGATACTAGCAAGCAAGCGATGCGCAATCATTTGCTCGAGCTGATTCCATAAAATGATTCCTCCGAAGAAATCTTACAAAAGCAACAAGACGAAAACACCAAACAATAAGATTGATTGTGTAGCATTTAAAAAACTACACAATATTATTGTTTGGTGTTTTTTACTTTGTTAAAAGAAAGTATTTTATCAATTTTGTTACAAATAACAATGTAAATGTATTCAATCAGAAACTACCAAAGTAAAGTTGAGATCATGTTTGACCATGAGCAGGAATCTTATAATGGTCAGAAAAAAATCATTTATCACGGATGTTGCTCACATTCACAAATGACTTTACAGGTCAGGTTGCTGGTCACAGTTACGAATGGCTTTGTACTGCCGTATTCCTTCTCTTTGAGAAGACGACTTCTTATTGAAGACAAACCTAGATTCGTGATCTAATATTCGGCAAGCTTCAGCAATTCAGGCCATCAGATTATAATCTGATCACCGTATAATATAGATTATGCCAATGGGAAGGTTAGACTTTCACAAGAAAACAAAAATAAAATAAGTCGAAAACCCACTTATGGGCCATTGTTGAGATAGTGTCTGCTCGAAGAAAAGGACTACAGTATAAAGCCTTTATAGGTGTGACCTATAATTGGCATCATACTCTCAAGCGATTATAAAGATATAGTTCAGAACTGTATTCAAACACTGCACGCCAGGCTAATACGAATACACTGATATTTGGTGTACCTTTTGCAATGGAAATGCTCGACAATCGAGAGGCAAGCCAAACGTTTGCTGAACAGGACGCTCACTGTCTTCTCGCGCACAGACATGAACGAACAGGTCCAATATAAGGCAAACAAGCTCATCCGAGGCATTTCCAGCCACTCCTGCTTCTGTCGTTTTTTAATCCCTCTGGATACAGCTTTTACCTCTCCCTCCTTCGACATTGTCCAATCACGAACGTCGAGTGCATGGCGTAAAGGGTGTGCCCGCGAGCTGGCAGTATCAAGTGTCTGACAGAGTGTGACAGTGACCTGGAGAAGTCGCGTGTGAGGCTGTGAGTTGATGGCGTCAAGGGTTGTTATAGAGTGCTTGGCACTACGCGTGTGGCGGCGAGTTGGTCGGGGTCTGCTGGTGGCGCCAAGTGCTTGCGTCAAGTGTGTCGAGGGGAGCTGGCGGTGTCAAGCGCGGGGCGTCGATTTTTGGAGTAGAATGTTTGGTGTTTATGGTTACGAAGTTGAGTGTGTGATGATGAGCGTTTAGGAGACAAGCAGGTCAAGGTCCGTGTGATACAGCGAGTTCGCTTTTCACGAACCGGCGCGCGCGCGTCTTGTAGTTCCCAGCTCGGGCTTAGGTTCCCGGGCCTAGATTTTTCTGGGAAGACGATGGGGAGCGCCTTCTTGGGAACAACGGTCAGTATCTCAGTTGTGATCCCCACACGAATGCTCTTGGAATTAACTTCGCGCAATAGGTCCTCTGAGATTGCTCCCAGGATCACTAGCTCAAGCAACACACAAATATACAAATGCACTTCCCGGTCTTTCCTGGATTGAACTGAGTTCTTAGTCCAAGGNTTGGAGCTTTCTTCTCGCTCTGAAGGATACAGATAGGGTATGTACACACGACACTCTGAGTCGATCGGCCCCTTCAGCTCTCGACAGACTCGTCCAGGAATCGCTTGCGCAAGGGTCTTCCTGGCCTGATGGAAAAACTTTCTCTTTTCTTAAATGCTTATGGCACTCGATATGGAATACACTCTGGCGACACTCCCGAGGTTGTGAATCTCGGGCGAGTCGCTGGGATGTAACGGTGAACTTGTGTAGGGGTTGAGTACTGGTTCACGCACACCCGTGCACACAATCACTCTTCACTCACACTCAGTACTCGCACTCAGCCGATGCCTTAAGAAGACCAAACACAAGACACCAGGATGCAATACACAACGTACTGTATTGCCACTGGTCACGTTGGCCGGGGCGCTTGACGGTTCGGATGAGCGTTGGTAGTCGAGCTGGATCTGAGGTTGGCGAACACGTGCGCGCGGCGGCCGACTGAAGGAAGGCCACTAGCGGCCAAGCGACTTGCGTGCTTGACGGTAAAATCGGAACTAAATTGAATGTTAGGTGTGTGTATCCTGCCCTCTATCGCTAGACTGTTCGGGTTGGTGCTGATTCGACTTCGCAGTGAATAGCCTCACTGTCGTCATAGGATGCGCAATCACCCGAAGTTCATGGTTCCGAGAAAGTTCCTGGAACGCTTCCCGGGAAGCTCGGGAAGCTCGGGGAACTCGGGAAGCTCGGGAAGCCCAGAAACCCAGGAAGCACGGGAAGCTCAGGCAGCTCGGGAAACTCAGGAAGCCCGGGGAGACCGGGAAACACAGAAGCGCCAGGAACGCCGGGGGATCCGAGGACCTGGAGCGGGTCTCGCTTGGTGCGGCGTCCGTTGGGCGGCATCTTCCGGGAATAATCTTGGCATACACTCTTCAGATACCTTCTTGGAGCCAGTCCTGGCGTCAGCGGCTGCTGCAGTTTCTGGACCTGTGGCCATCTCTTTCTCCTGTCGCTTTTGGCGAAGCTTCTTGATCCCGGAGATTCTTCACTATCGGGACGGCGGAGCGGGTATCTCTTTTCAGAGCAACTTCATCACATCCAGCTGTCGGCCCACGTCTCACCACCGAGAGATTTTCTCCCGTCGCCGAGCATTAATCGCCGCGGCAAGCCAACAACGAGGAGGTTTCGCAGCCCCATAAAGATATCGAGGGGGGGAGAGATACCCAGGCGCAGGACCAGCACCGACCTGTGCGCCACAGGTTCACGCTTGGCTCACGACATTGACCTATCTTCACGCTCAAGCTCAAGTATGGAAGTCGAAGTGGTTGGCGGCAGGATGAGAGTCGAGATCAATCTTTCTTTATGCACTCTTGACTCGATTTGACCATGATCGCAGCGCAGTCAGTCTTTCGTTGCTGCCAACTCGCCGTCTCATGCTCGTCGCCAAAAACGTCACGCTCACTGCCTCGCGCTTGACGACACTAGCGTCCCGCAGCAGCTCGTTACCTTCAGCCTGTCGCGTCACACTCATCACGCCACACCAAACGCCACACGCATGATGCCACCAAATCATCGCCACACACTAACAACCACACAACAGCCGACATATTCTCGTTGCCACCCACTTGGCGCCGCTGTCTCACCACGACACTTTCGACCCCACATACCCAATGCCACAAACACGCTGTGTCACATTCAAACCACAAGATCAGTCCCCAATCGTGCCTGATTGCAATCAGTTGGAGTTACTGCCCTCCAACCACCGCAAGATCGGAAGTGGATGAGTAAATCGCCGCGGGGGCCGACGAGCTCGAATCCCGTCGCACAAGAACCCGCGGCATTGGTGGTTTCACGGCACGATTTGTTCGGGCTGGGGCGGTCAGCTAGTATGCTGGTGTCCTGACCAATGACGGCACAATGGCTCGTCTCGGAGCAGCAACTGCACAACGACGGCGGTATTAAGGGCGTAGGAAGGAATATCTTGTTCATCGTGGTGAATGATCAACGGTCGACAACTCGCTATTTGAACTACTCCTGCTCGTTGAACGCGAAGTTCGAAACCGCCGGCGCGCAAAAGTTCTCATCTCCGCTGTTCGCAACATCAGCGTTCGTGAAGAAGTGGCTGTCAGCTACGGAGATCGAGTTTGGTTTCTGTGTGCGTGTGGCAGTTGAGGAGGCGGGGCTTTTGACATATGTATTTGAGTAGCATCTGCACGTTGACATGGGTGAAGCCGAGTCACACATCAAAGATATGTTTGATGGTATCGTATCTTGTGTTCGTCGGGCGCAGATCTATTAGATGCTGCTTTAAACGGGGCGTTGTTCTGGCTTCCAGCCGAAGATAGGATCTGCTCGACATCCGACAAACGGCTGGGGGGGGGGAGGCTGAAGTTCTCTGGATTTTAATTCAGAGTTACTCCGGGACCTGAGAGAGATCCCAGTGTCCAGCATAAATACATACTTTGTCAACTTTAATAACTTGAATTTTGACGGGGTCGAATTAAAACCGGTTCTTTTTGCGCAATGTGTTATTTTCATGTGATATTTGTTTGGATACAGAAAAACCTGTTAATAAGAGTTTTCTCGTGCAAAATCGTGTGAAAAATGTTGCACAAGGTGCAGACAGTCAACATTCATCAATTTTTAATAAAAATTTGACTGATATAACATGTAGAAGTTTATGATTCGATTTTGTTCCAGGATTCCTAGGAACCAAACTTTCTCTGTTTTTGCGCGTACACAATACTTGCTGGATGCTTGTCCTGTGGAAAAGTTCCACCTTCCATGCATACATACATTATAATATTCCTATCTACTCCACTGTAGTGCTACGCACGCTTCCACACACACGGTATGCCCGCATTGCCTCCTGTTGGCTTGCATAACCTCGCATCACGTTCCTTACTATATGTATACTTTACCAACAACTCACCACGCGACACCTCTAGCTGCCACGCTGTTCTCTCTCTACATGATCTATAATTACACCTCCCCATTCTGTTTCGAGGGCTTCTTCCACCAATCATATCACTTATACTTTACGCCTATCCCACCCACATATATTTTCATTTCTCCCTCATCTCTCACTTATATGTCCACTATCATTTCCCACTCTGTAAACCACCACTTACTTTCTCGTTCACTAGCTCGCACAATGTTTAGCTCACTAACTAACTAACTAACTAACTAACTAACTAACTAACTAACTAACTAACTCACTCACTCACTCACTCACTCACTCACTCACTCACTCACTCACTCACTCACTCACTCACTCACTCACTCACTCACTCACTCACTCACT
>SMMQ01000423.1:5743-16175 GCA_008271595.1 [Pythium] brassicae (nom. inval.) | reverse complement strand
CTCCCACTTGTTTGGAGCTCTCGGCAATGTGAGAACGCTTGTCGTATGCGAGCTCAGAAGTCAAGTACGACCTTTTCTCTCCCGGAGCCGATTGCTTGTGCAGTTGTCTGCGAGCTCAGCTGGGAAACCGGTTCTGTAGAACTCCAGATAGACTCACATGTGAAAGCGACAAGTGCAGATCGTGGTCCATTTGTCATGTACGAGTATGACCTTGTGCAGCACCCTTTGCCCCCGCGACAGCGAAGTCGAATGGATGGCCTGACAGTTCGTGGCGTTACGATGGGTGCTATACTTCGTAGTGGTGGTGACGACATCATGCTGGTTGATAGATATCCATGCATGCCGACGGTCTCGGAAGCCGGACATGCGCATGCTCACGTATGCGCACGTACACTACACTCTTTTTTTCGGCTCAGCCTGCTCTCGGCGTGTCTCGAGGTGCATCGTACTGCACCGGTCGCGGGAAGTCGTCACTGTCCAACGAGACCCACACACTGATGTCGAAGTGGAAGTGGTTGAGTACCACAACTTTCAAAAACCACTTCACCTGAAGTTTCAAAGTATTTATGGGGGGAGAGTATAATTTTTTGGCAAACTTTTGTGAGGTTTATGAGGGTACTGAATGAGCGCTACCTCGGGAGCTTCGGGCTGCTCGTCTCCGCACTCTCGCTCGGTAACTGGATGTCCCCGGAGACGACGCCCGAGTTCGAGCAGGCCCACACCGTTGTAGAGCCTACCCACAAGCTCGGCATCAACTTCTTCGACGACGCCGAGGAGTCCGACGCCGGAACCACTGAGAGGCGCATGGAGAAGATAATCCAGCGCGGCATCGATAACGGCGTGAAGATGTTCTCGCCCGCGAATGATCCAAACGACTCGGGCTTGAGCCGCAAGCACGTCGTCGAAGGTGCCGAGGCGTCGCTCAAGCGACTTAATCTCGACTACGTCGACCTCGTCATCTGCCAACGACCCGACCTGTACACATCAATCGAGGAGACCGTGCGCGCTATGAACTTCGTGACCGACCAAGAATGGGCGTTTTACTAAGGAACCAGCGAGTGGAGCGCGCTCGACAACACCGAGGCGTGCGAGATCACAGACCCCCTCGATCTCGCGTGTCCCGTCTTCCACTAGGCGCAGTACAACGTGTGGGAGCCCTCGCACGTGGGCTTCGACTTCGTGAACCTACGAGAAGCACAAGTACGGCTTGGTGACCTTTATGGCACTGTCGTCGGGTATCTTGACGGAAAAGCACAACAGCGGACACCCGAGGGCTTGTGCCTGACGTTCCCGCATACAAGTCGTGGGTCGTCGACTTCGAGGGCAATGTTGCTATGGCCACGAAGCTTCAAGTCATCACAAACGATGTCGGCGCTACGCTCGCTCAGCTCTCGCTCACCTGGATCTTCGCGAACAATAACATGTCGATGGTTCTCCTCAGCGCCACGAGCACAGCTAAGCTCGATGAGAGCGCCATGGCGCTCGCGTTTGTGGGCAAGATCACGCCAGAGATTCGCACAAAGGTGGACGTGATCGTATAGTTTGAGCCGCAGGTGATGAAGTGTGTATTCACTCGTCTACGTCGTCACCATGCGAGAGCGGTTCGTCTTAGATGGTTTGAGGCATGTGCTTGGATCACGTAGCGTCTCGCCGCTTGCGCAGTCATTGCTCAGCCTTCGGCTATCAAGAAAGGTTGTGGGTGTACACGACGTCGTCGGCAGTCGTAGTGTCGGCGTGGAGGTCGACCACCCACTCGGTCGTGTCAGCCTTTGTATGTGGGAGCTGTGTGCTGCAATCTGCTTCCTCAGAGCATTGCGCCGAGCTCAATGTCCGAGGACAAAATACACGCCAAACCGACATGCAAAGAGCAAGCTTCCGCGTCGTGTTCTTGTGGTAACAAGTAACGAGTTGATCAATCGGTCGTTGTCGCTCAAGTGCTGCTATCTGCTGCTTCGAACTCATATCCACTCTCAACGCACACACTATCTATCGTTCGCTGCGGATGCAATCGCTTTCAAGTGATGGAGTGGCTAAGAGTATACTGAGTTCGTTGTTGCTGTTGGTGGCGCGCTTCCGGTGTCAGCATTGGAGCTGCCCACGCTGAAAAGCTCGGATGTCAGTCGTGGAAGGCGGCGGAAGGCAGCAGAGCCTTTGTTCACTCAGTCGAGACCCAACACCCTGAGCTGCCTTCTCAGTCGCATCGTCTTCGGCATTGAGAGTCAACGCAGCGCCTGTCACCAGTTATTTCGAGCTCCGAAACCTCCTGGCGTTGAGTAAAAGTGCTGCTGTTGCTCGTTCCTGCTGGTACTGCTGTCGAGATCGACGTCTGCCCTGCGTTCCTCGTCACCGTCCGTCGTCTTCGAATCCAAGGACGACGATGGCGGTTAGTCCTCCGAAATGCGCCGTCAACATGGAGCAGCGGCTCGCGGCGCTGCGGCGCGACCAAGAGATCGACGGGCTGCGCGTGTACCTGATCAAGTTCAATCTCTTCCCGCGCAACCGCGACCCGCACAACTCGCCGATCCGCGTCGAGGAGCTCAAGGAGCTCGTGAAGCACTGGAAGTTGCACCGCCAGCGGGGCTTCTGGCGCGACCACCCGGACAAAGACGACCTCGTACGCGCGCTGCTGCAGCACATCCGGAGCGAAGCGGCGAGCAAGAAGCGGCGACAGGAGGCGCAGGACAAGTACCGGAACAAGACGCTCGCCGGGGGCGACGCGGACCCGAACGCCAAGCTCCGCAACTTTACGCTGCTTTTCGGGACAAACGGCGTCGCGGGCGGCGGAGTCGGGGGTCCCTCCCGGACCCAAGACGACGCGAGAGACAGCGACATAGGAGACGATAGCGACAGCCCGCACCTGCCCCGCAGGCGGAACCGGAGCTGTGGTGGGGACCTGTTCTACCAGCGCGGTGACTACGACGAAGGCATGATCTACCTCTCGCGCATCGACCGCAACAAGTTCCGCACCGAGGACCACAACCCGCGCATGGAGCTGCTCACGACGTCCGCGTCTGCGTCGATGCCGCTCGACCAACTTGTCCGCATGGGCAACGCCAGCACCGCGGTTAGTGGCAGCGGACATGCGGGCGGCGGCTCGGACAAGGACAGGCCGCCCGTGACGTTCTCTCACATGCTCGAGCCGTCGACCAACCACAACAGCAGCGTGAGCGCGGGTCTGTTGTCGAAGGAGATGAAACTTAAAAGCGTCGAGGGCCTCTACAGCATCTCGTGCCACAAGGGCACGGAGCTGCAGCTGATCAAAGAAGGCGCGCTCGCCACCATCGTCAGTGTGCTCAAAGGCGACGACGTCGCGATCCGCCTCTTCTCCGTCGCGACGCTGCTCAACCTCACAGCAGTGCCGCCGCCGCCGCGAGTGGCCTCTTTGTCCGCGACTTCCACGCTGCGCACCGTCGGCAGCACCGCCGCGCTGTCGCTCGCGGGCAAGGAAGTGTACGCGAAGCTGATCGATGAGGGCGTGATCAGCGCACTGCTCGAGCTCTCGCACACGTCAAACGCGACCGTCAAAGCGCTCTGCGCGCGCGCCTTGTTCCGCTTCACCGTCGACGACGCGCACCACTTCCGCATGGTGCACGAGGGCTCCGTCGTGGCGCTCACGCAGCTCATGGCGACGGTGCCGAGTGACGACGTGCGTCACGCGTGCATGAACGGCCTTGTGAACCTCGCGAGCGTGCCGCGCGCAGTCGCCTGCGACGCGATCCTCACCACGCTTGTGGCGCTGGCGAAGGCTGGGAAAGCCGAGCTCCTCGCCGCGTGCGGCCGCGCACTGCTCAACCTGTCGATTCTGCCGACGACTCGGTCCGCGGTGGTCGAGGAGGGAGCTGTCGTGGCACTTGGCGTGCTCGCGGCGCACAAGCGGATCCCGCTCTACGAGACGATCTCGAGCGTGCTCTGCAACCTCGCGGCGGTCAAGACGAACCAGGACGGGCTCGTGAAGAACGGCGCGCTGGCGATCGTGCTCGAGCTGCTCGACAGCGTGCACAAGACGTTCGAGCGCGTCGTCGAAGCCGGAGACGAGAGCGACGAAGGTGAGGACCTCGAGCCGGCACGTGGCAGCGTCAGTGATGCCACCGCAGCGACGTCTTCATCATCGTCGCCAGTAAAGCGGGCGACAGCGGATCCCGACAAGGACGAGGCGGTCGCTGCTGTGAATAGCGTGCTCATGCGGGTCCAAAAGAACTGCGCCAACGTCCTCGCGCATCTCTGCTGCAACCCAAAGCTCCAGGCGCGCGTCGCGAACGCGGGCTTCGTACCCAGGCTGCTGCGCATTCTGCACGAGTACGCCGCGTGCGGGCGCGTCGACGACGACACGGAGAAGTTCTGCGTCATCTCGCTCGCGAACCTGGCACTCGACGACCGGTGTCGGCCGACCATCGTCCAGGACGGCGGCGTGCCCGTGTTGCTGCGCTTGCTCGGCGACGCGGCGCGCCAGGACATGAGCGCCTTGCTGCTCAAGCTCGACTGCGTCACGGCGCTGAGCAACCTCATGCTGCACCCCAAGAACTTCGCGCGCATGGTCGAGGAGGGCGTCGTCCCGGCGTTCCTCGCGGCGATCAACGACAGCGCAAGCCCGGAGATCCAGCGCGCCTGCGTGTTCGCGATGCTCAACCTCGCGCGCGACTCGGGCATGAAGACGCGGCTCGCGGCGGCGACGGCCGACAGCGACCAGGGAGCCATCCCGACGATGCTCGCGTTCGCGTCTAAGTACGTGAAAGACGCCGAGCTCTGCGGCGTCTGCGTCAGCTTCCTGCACCACCTCTCGACGCGGCACGAGAACCACGACGCGCTGTACTTCGAGGGAGCCGTGGGGCTGCTCGTGCGCGTACTGCAGCGACCGAGCGCCGCGGAGTCGCCGGCCGTGGTCTATTCGCTCTGGCTCAACTCCATGGCCACGCTCGCGAACCTCGCATCGCATCCCGAGCGCCGCGCGTCACTCCTCGACGACGGGGCTGTCGAAGCGATTCAGCGCTTCTTAAGCGTCTCGGCGTCTGACGCGCGGCGACGCGACGTCCGGACGGACACGAAGGTGGTCAAGACCCAGTTCGCGGCCGCGCAGCTCCTCTTCCGGCTCCACGACCTCTGCTGCTCGACGACAGCCGAGGTGCCGGCGTTCGTCGCGTCGCTCCTGCTACTCGCGACGCAATTGGCGCTCAAGAACTCGCGGCTCGAGCGGCGAGCTGTCACGCTCCAGCAGCTCGCTGTCACGCGGTGCGCGCTCACGATCGCCATGGTGTCACTCTCGCAGCGTGGGCTCCGCTTGCTGGCCGCGCACGTCGACATCCCGCCAGCGCTCAACACTGTCATGCGCACCGGGCTGCACGAGGCGCAAGTGTGCGCCGCCATCGCGCTGTGCAACCTCGCAACCGAGCGCGGGCAGCTCCCGCGCCGCCTCTGGCGCGATGCGACCACGGACGACTTCATCGTGATCACACTCCTGCGCGTGAATAGCGAGCAGACCAAGGCGATCTGCGCCAAGGCGCTCTTCAACCTGCTCGCGCACGACGACACGCGCGACGAGATGGTGCGCGAGGGCGTGCTGTACGCGCTCATCAAGCTCGCACGGCTCGACAGCGAGGACATCCGCGACCTGTCGCTGCGCTCGATCTACAACATCTCGCTCGCGCCGGCGAAGGCGTTGCAGCTACTCGAGATGGAGATCGTGCGCGTGCTCGCCAAGATGTACCAGCCCGAGTTCAGCAAGGAGCTCAAGCGCATGCTCTGCGGTATCCTGAGCAACCTCTCCAGCGTGCCCGGCGGACACGAGCGACGCCTGCTGCTTGAAGGTGCGCTCGGCGTGCTCAAGAGCCTCGCCAAGGTGCGCGACCCAGAGACGAAGGTGTACGTCGCCAACATCCTCTACAACCTCTCGTGTCGCGCCGACGTCGCCGAGCAGCTCGTACGCGACGAGGCCGGCGTCCTCGTGATCCTCGCCGCGCAGCTCAAGTCCGAGAACCACGACGTGAGGCGCTACGGTGCCGCGACGCTCGCGAATCTCAGCGGCTGCGCTGTCGTGGTGGCGCTCATGACCGAGGACGCACTCGTGATCGCGCTCAACGACGCCATGAAGCGCACCATGGCGGCGTGTGTGGCCACGACTGCGGCGTGCGTCTTCGCGCTCCGCAATCTCCTGTCGCTTGCAGCCAACCAGCGCAAGTTTGTTGCGTGCAACGGTGTCGCGACACTCGCCGCAATTCTCGCGTGCGACGAGATGGCGAGCGACAAGCAGACGCTGCGCGCGTCCACCGACATGCTCTGCGCGCTCGCGAACATCGGTGACAGAGGCAGTAGTGAAGGCGAAGAGCCACTCGAGGAGCGGCTCGTACGCGACGGCATTGTGCGCGCGTTGCTCGCGATCACGAAGGGGGCCGAGAGCGGCTCGTGCAGCTCGGCGGACGAGGCGGCCATGAGCATGAACATCGCCACGGCACTGAGCCACCTGTCAACGAACGTCAGGTGCCACGACGGCATGCTGCGGGACGGCGCGCTCGATGCACTGACAACACTCTGTCGGACGAACCCGGGCGACGCGCGCGCGCCGTTCAAGGGACTCGTCGGCGTGCGTGGGGAAGCCATCTGCTACCACTGCGCCACGACGCTACGCAATCTGTCGCGGCTCGACACGGAGGGCAGTGCGCAGCATCTGCCAACGCTGAGTGTTGGGGCCGGCGCAGCAGTCAGTGCGAACGCCGCCGACGTGAGGAACCAGCGCATCGGCTCGCACGCCGGACTCGTGCAGCTGGTGCTGGCGCTCGCACAGTCAAACCTGCCTGCGACCCGCGAGCACGTGGTCGTGACGCTCCACAGCCTGGCGCTCAACAAGCGCTGCCGCTCGCAGCTTCTCAAGTACGACGGTGTGAAGACGCTGCTGCGCCTCGGCACCAGCGCGTCGACGGCGATGAAGCGCCACATCTGCTCGCTCGCGCTCCAGGCGCTCTCGAAGACGGACCAGGCAGACGATCCGCACGTCGCCAACATCGTCCAGGAAGGCATCGTCGCGGCCATCGCCGCGCTCGCAGACCAGCATCACCACGACGTGCTCGTCGGCGCCGCGAGCTTCGTGAGCGCCGTGGTGGCCGCAGAAAGCGGCGCCGATGCCGACACACGAAGCAGCAGCGACATCCGCGCGCTCATCCAGTCCAACAGCCAGCTGGTCCCGCAGAAGGGGGCGTCGCCGGACTGGACAAAGGTGCACATCAGCAGCCTGTCGGCGTGGCCGGAGGTCGAGAAACTTGTCGAGAGCGCCTCTCGACCGCATCCTCACAACCACCACCATCACCAACTGCAGCTGTCGGAGCCCGAACAACAACTGCAGTCCCAGCTGGACAGAGGCAGCGGAGATCTCGACGACGACGACGACGACGACTCGTACTCGGACGACAGCGACAGCGACGGCGGCGGCGCGACGAGTCCAAGCAAGCGAAGCCTCGCGGTGGCGTCCCCCAAGATCGGCGTCCGCGTCGCCGTGAAGAACGCTGCGCCGTCGCGCCGCAGCACCGGGACGCCGCGGGTCTGCAACGCCGACGTGACGCTCGGCGCGCTCGAGATCCTCGCAGACCCGGCGATGGACAAGGTCAAGATCAACGTGGACGTGGAGCTCATGCAGCGACGAGCAGCTGGGGGCGCCGGAGCGGCGGCAACGGACATCGAGCTGCCGAAGCTCCGACCAGCCAGCGCACCGGACGACGCGGTGGACTCGGTGTCGACGCTTGCTGCGCTCGACGGGAAGCCGCGGAAGCGGTCGACACTGACGCAAGTGCGGCACGAGGCGACGGCCGTGAGCCCCAGTCGGGCGTCGATCTCCGGCGCGGCGCCAGCGAGCCGCAGCCACCGATCCCCGTCGACTGGGCCGTCGGCTGTGTCGCCTGCTCCGAGTCCGCTCAAGTCGCCAGCGACGCCATCGGGGACGCCGAAGCGAAAGTCGCGGATGCTCGAGCCGCTCGCGATCCCGTCCCCAGCGTCCGACGCCTCGCTCTCGTAACGAATGGGGGGGAGACGCGGAGGCAGCACGAAGCAGGAAGAAAGCGTTCACTCTCCCTCCTCTGTCCTAGACTGGCTGACTGGTCTGATGGATCAATTCACACTGAAATCCAAGCACAGAGCTTTGTGCGGCCCACACAACCCCAACGCGCTTGCTGATGTCTCTCTCTCTCTACACGCGCTGCCTGCTCAGTATGCCTGCCTGCCTGTCTACCTGTCCACGCTTCACACGCCGAGCACCGAGTGGGCGCCGCAGAACCAGCGGTCGCACTTGTAGACCGCCTCGCGCGCAAAGCGCTTTTCGCACGCGTCCGCGTCTGGGAGCGCGACCGACGGGCACGGGCTCGCGAGCGCGTAGTCGGCCGGCGCGTTGTAGAGCGCGCGGCCGTCAGTCACGAACAGGTCGAGCGCGTGCACGCGGTGCGCGACCATGTGCTGCGCGCGCACGAGCTGCCAGCCGGCGCGGCGGATGCGGTCGACGAGCGCGCGGTTGGCCGGGTCGAGGACCCAGGTGATGGCGGGCGCCGGGTCGGCGCGGTCAAAGCCGACGTAGTGCGTGCCGTCGACAAGCCCGAGCGCGGCGAGCAGCGGCGCGACGTCGCGGTTCACGACGAGCAGCGCGCCCGTGGCCGGGATCTCAAAGAGCTTGGCGATCACGTACTGGAAGAGCAGCGTCGTCGTGATGCCCGCGCGGTAGGCGCGGAGGTAGGTCGCAAAGACCTCGGTCTGGTTGTCCGGCGGGTAGTACCCGGCGTGGTGGTACACGTCCATCTGCTCGCGGTGATGCTCCTGGTACTGCCCGAGCCAGTGGCGCAACGGGTACCAGTTCGCGCCGTGCGCGCCCGCGAGCAGGAGCTTGTTGATCGGGTGGTCGTTGAACGACGCGGCGGCGCGTGTAAAGTCCGGGCCGGCCGCGTGCGGGAGCCAGAGCGTGAGCGGGAGGTCGCGCGGGGCGAGCGTGCGCGTCACAGATGCAAAGTACTCGTCCATCTGGTACGCGTACGTGCCCACGAGCACGTCGGCGCGCGTAAGGATCTGGTGGCGCAGCACGAGCGGGTCGAACTGGTCGTAGTAGTGCAGGTCGTCGTTCCAGACCAGGAGAAGCGTGCCGAGCGCGCGCAGGTCCTGAAAGTACGACGTGTGCTCGAGCAGCAGCGCCATCGGGTAGTGGAACGAGTTGAGGCAGAAGAGCAGCACGGACGGCGCCTTGTGCGGGTCCTGCGCGTAGAAATAGCCCACGGGGTCCTGCGTCGTGAGGTCTTCCCAGCCGACTGCAGGGCTCGTGAGCTCGGTGAACAGGTGCAGGAAGGACCGCAGCACGTAGCCGTGCCAGTCCGCTGAGCAGCCCACGAGGAACTTGCGCCCGTTCGTGCGCCGCCGCCGCTCCGTCACCCACGCCGCGACCTCGCGCGCCGTGTGGCCCGCGCCCACGGGGAACAGCTGCCCCGCCGGCCGCTGCGTCGCGTCGCGTAGCGCCTGCATGTCCACGTCCATCTCGTGGTAGAACCCGAGCTGCCGGCCACTGCCGCCAGCGCCGCTCTCGCCCACAAAGTACCCGCGGAAGCGCAGCCGCCCGAGGCCCTCGAGCAGCAGCACCGAGATGCCCACAAAGAGCGCGAGCAGCAGCACCGCCAGCACCAGCAGCTGCAAGCGCGAGGAGCGCGCCAGTCGCGCGGCCACACGCTTGCTGCGTGGGCTGCTTCGAGTGCACGGGCATCGCCACCAGAGCGCCCCGAGTATGCCGCCGCCGCTACCATCTGCCGCTTTCCCGATTGCTCGGCTCGAGTTGGCGCGGGGCAGCGCGCTGCTGCCGCTGCGTTGGCGGTTGCTCCCCTTTGTGAGCCACGCTGGCAGCCAGGACGCAGCCAGCCGCGTCCAGCGCTTCTTGCGGGTCTTGGAGTCGTCGAGCACGGTGTCGTCGTCGTCGCTCGCGTGGCCGTGGCTGTGGTGGTGGAAGTCGTAGGCGGCGGCGGAGGGCGCGGCGCTCGACGAGACGCCGGAGGAAGCGGAAGCGGAGAGCGACGCGAGCGGCACGTCGATCGCGAGGCCGCTGTGGCGGTGCTGCATGGCGGCGCGCATGCCTTCCTGGCGAGGACGAGGGACGAGGGACGAGGGACGAGCTTCCGAGGAGCTGTTGAGAAATGAATGCTGCGATTCTTGGGTGCCTGGAATTTCGAGGAATGGGCTAGCGCTACGGAACAGGAAGGATCGAGTTACAAAACGTGAACACAGGACAGGACAGTGCAAACGAACGGATGAAAAGCTGAGATCGAGGACTGAAGTGTGAAGAGTGAAAGCTCCAAGCACACGGCACACAAGGATTGAAGTTGCTGCGCTGTGCATATTTGAACGAGTTCTCACTTGTTGCAGCGTTTAACAGATTTGGGGCATCCCAACGAGGGTAACGACAACCTGTCGAGCTCGCTAGGCTCGTCTC
>SMMQ01000422.1:3601-18058 GCA_008271595.1 [Pythium] brassicae (nom. inval.) | reverse complement strand
ACAAGAAAGCTCTCAAGAAGTTCTACCAGACCACAGAAAAGCTCGCTCGGAAACGCACTTTTGCAAAAGTTACTTTATTTTTTTACTTCAAATTTCGGTGTCCTTATCTTTTTGGCGCGCACTGTATATGGAAGCAGCCGCACGCGTGGATTGGTAGGTATAATGAGAGCGGAAAACGAACCCGGTTTCGGGCGTGGCACGACGGGCATCTGCCTTCAAGTGGAAGATGCCTACTTTCGAGAACCGTGATGACGATCTTCCAGAACGCGATCTTTCTGTCGAGGCGACATAGTCATTGGAGTTGTCGCTGTCCAACGAATACTGAGAGCCGTAGTCATCGTCGCTGCTGTCGCTTGGGCCTGCGGTCGATTGCACACTCGAGACGACATGGCGTGGCTGGCTCATGTTGCCCGATTGACTCCCTTTACATGCGAGAAGAGATTGTATGGGGCTTAAAAGATGGAAGCTCCTTCGTAGAGAGTTAATCTATTGTTGGATTCGCATGTGAGTACTTGAAACAGAGCAGAGAAAACTCCGAATAGGAGGACGTGGCAATGACCTTAGCATTTGACACCCGTTCTTTCGTCCTCTTAATCGTCTCTCTCGTTCGCCACAGTAGAAGTATAGGCCTCGATGTGGGAACTCTATGTTGCATTTGCGGACTTCTCCAGTTTGCTTAGCCAGCGCCATCTCTCGTCATACTTCTGATCGAACTCCATTCCCGCTCACTGGTTGATGATCTAGTTCATGACCAAACATTTCGCACCCAGTGTTGCCACAAGCTCCTCCATCTTCGTTGAGCGCGACGCGATGGTCGACTAGCTGACCCACGTATAGGCAGCCATCAGCCAGAGCGCGTGGCACGACCCATTGACCTCTGCCACTCGCCTAGCCTCTTGGGCTCGCTGCCGCCGTCATGGAGTACTCCACGAGACCCGCTGGCCAAAGACGTCGATCGGAGCCTCCGCTTCCTGCCATAGCCCGCCAACAGCAAAGCTACTCCCTCCGTCAATCAGTTGCTATTCCTTCTGCTCGTCGCGCTGGTGCTCCTCATCGAGGCCACTTAACTGTGTCTCCATGCTCGTGAACCCATGACGCTCCGCCTTCAACCGTGAAGTTCGCTTTCTTCGATATGTAGCGCTGGGTCCCCTACATTCCGCTTCCGGTTTCTGCAACCTGGTTACTCTTGTGCCGCATCATTGCCACGTAGATCGGACATTCTTGAGCGAAATGTCCGACCTCATCGCAAACGAAGTACGTGACTACCTTGGTCGGTTCCTCACTCCACCCCTATGGTATTTTGGCTACTCATTCTTGTCTTCGGTGTTGATTTGTGTGCTCGTTATCTTCTTCGAGGCCTGGACAGTACATATTCAACCCAGGAATCGGCAGCAGTACCCTGCCTAGCCGACGGGCCGGACCCGCTCGCCACCGCGCGGATGCTGTTGGTTGACACCGTCGCTCTCAGCCAAACGGCGGTGTTCCCGCTCCGCCGCCACGATAAAGGTGTCTGGCATTCTCGTGGCCAGAGACCCGCAAAGTAGTGACGGCGCCCCATTCACGAAAATTTCGAAGTAGGGCTCTTCTAGGAGACGGGAGCCGAGCCCAAATACTTCGAGCGCATCTGCGTGCGCAACAATCGAAGCTTCCGCCGTATTAACCCTCTGCACAAACGCGCTGGAAGATCTGGGCGGCGCTCTCTCGCCTTCCAATTTTGTCACGAAGATGCTCTTCCATCACACTGGCGGCGCGCTTCTCGGACACACTTGGTAGAGCACGTTCGCCGGCCACTTTGCGCCGTGAAGGTGCTCGTCCATTTCGATAGCACCGGCGAAGCGGTACACCGTTAACGTGGAGCGAGACGACGTCGAATGTAGGTATAAGAAGGTTCTCGGCTTTCGTCAGGGTAAGACGAAGGGGGCCGTCGGGGTCACCAGGACTCTTCTGGCGAGGCGGGCCGGCTTGTCAGACATCGCACTGGCCGCGCTGCCTGTCACGGAGTCGTCACGAGTAGCGAGCCATTAGGTGCCTGGAGATGGACTGTCATGTCGGGGTAGGCGCCCCCCTTCTGGTTGAGCGGGACTTAGCACTTCGAGCGGCCAGCGCGAATCGAGGAGTCGTGCCTCGCGGTGTGGCCCTTGAGATCGCTACCGTGACAGTATAGCTTGTCTTTGGAGTTATTGACGTGGTCTTTCCTCGGCGCTTCCCTTGGTCGCCCAAGACTATGCTCCAGTATGACCGCCAAGTAATGCTCGGCGCGGTTCAGGCCCAAGAAGAAGAGAGGTGAGGACACACCTGTTCTTGTCTGCAAAAGTAGAAGCATACGCAGATCCTACCGGGCTGTCCTGATGCCAACCTGTCTACCTTCGCGCTCACGGTCATCTAGGTGCCTACATATCGAAGCGCACGTCATCGCTGCTGCGCATCTGCCTATAGAAGTGAGCCTGTGTGCTGGCGCCGTGCGTTACTGAAGCCCGCGAAAGATCCCCTGGCGGCTCCCCACTTGTATCGCTCACTGTTCATCAGGCTTCATCCACGCCTTTCATGGGTTCTGTCGTCAAAGCTGAGAATTGACTTGGTTTGTTGTTCATGGCTGGATATGCGTAAAATTCAATCAAGTCCTTAATATTCAGTGTATTCTTGAACCACTTATTTATCCTACTTGGACAGAAGGTTAATTGTGTACGTATAATTCCGTTACTTTATTGAGGTTAAAAAAGAATAGCTCAAATTTAGTGCTTTCATAATGTCACTTTCCTGTCATACAAAAATACGTTAAATAAATATTTCCCCGGCGCGACTCGATCGTAAGGTGCAGTTGCGGCGGTCTGGGAGGAAGGACGTGCGCTTGAACGAGTAGTGGAAGTCCATGAGAGTGCGTGCACAGTTTGCTTGGACACCTTGATGCCATAGGTATCTCACTCACGCTCACCGAGCTGCGCGAGTGTTTGCATGGAGTCTTCGTCCGCCCAATCACACACGGCCTCCTTCTACTGAGAAGAAAGAAGCGGCGAGCGACCAGGAGAGAAGAGCGCTGTCGCGTCGCCAGTCTTGCGGAACTTGGGTAGGATGGTGTAGATCGTGTTGCGGTTGGTGCTAAGAGCCTCAGCAACGTCCTTGACTTTCCACTGCTTGACGACCACCACATCAACGACACGTGCGCAGCCGTCGGCCGACACTCGTTTGTGTGGGGATGCCGGCGGAGGCTAGTCTGGAACGCCGAGCGCTTCCACAGGAAGTGGACTTGGGAAGCTTATGGTGCTTGAGTCTGTTTGGAGACTGCGTGCGGTGAGCGTAAGCGAGCGGAGGCACCACCACGCACGGAGGAGCGGCTGCCGCGTGTACACTTTGTAAAGTACGATTGTTTTCCTTTTTGAAATTTGTGTTTCATTTTTGGAATCGGCTGTATCAAAAGACGCCCCTTGTATTCACCAATTTATACACTACTTATGTGCCTATTTCATGTGTACCTCAGAGTTTCAGTCACTAGCAACACCGATAATTATTCACTTTTCTGATTTTCTGATCCCATTATTATCTAAATGTATAATTAGGTTTTAAAAACTATTACATTAAAATGCGAAAATGAACCTTGCCACTTTGGTGGGATCTCAGCCACATTGGTGGCCGTGATGCACAGCTCTAATACGGATAGTTTGCCCTTGTAGGGGGGATGCCAGTATCTCCGACACGTTCTTGTCAAAGCAGCTTCTATTTACGGTGAAGTTCGTGAACGGACTTTAGTTGTTGGAATGAAATCGCAGGTCTCCACAACCACGACACGTCGAACACCAAGACGCTCAGTATCGCGCGTACGCACAACCACCACGACAGTTAAAATGAGTGTATGTACGTATGGTTGCGCTGATCCTCATCGTGTGTGTGTCTGACTGTGAACAGGTGATTGCTGTGTAATGAAGAGGCCCGGCGGTCAAATACACGAAGTAGGTCCTGTTTGACGACTAGTCGCCCCACAACCACTTCGCGCGCGACTGGAACGGCATGCACCACGCGTAGCGCACAACCACACAGTACATTCAACGTCATGGAGATCAGCGCTATCCGAACGCACTACCGCCACGACACGTTTAGCTTAGGGGCCGACACAGTAGAATAGACAAAGAAGTTGCATAGAGAGTACTTAGACATTCATGGTGCTGTTCGCTGTGTAAACGCGTGTAAACGTCCGATATCTCAAGCACGCGAGCTGATCTGGCGTCAGCCGAGCTGGTATTCTGGCAGTCGAGTCGTCAGTGTCTCGCACATGCAAGTTCAACTTCAAAAAATGGGATACCAGCAGTCCGCAGTTGTAGCTATCGTGTTGCACCAGTCCACGGAAGGTGCGCTGCACTCACACAGTCGTAGAGGTCAGAGAGAAGAACGCGTCCTCTCGTAGCTGCTCTACCAGCTCGAAGTTCTCGCGCCGTTCCTGTGGGTCGTACAGCCACACTATCTTGTTCTCAAAGTCGAACAGCGCTGCGACCCCATGCGGGACGTCGCCACTGCAGTTGATCGGGTTAAAGACCACCATGCCCGCAGCTCTCGAGAACATTCGGCTCTCACCGTCGACGATCCACTAGGGCGCGGCAACTCCGTCCGCGTCCACGAACAGGGAGTTGGCCACTCGCACTGATCACACCGCGGTCACACCCTCTTGCTGCGCGATGCAACACGCTGCGGAGAGCGCGTCATCTATGATCAACGCCTTCTTCGAGAGAGAGGATGTCCTTGAATGGGAACTCGACGCCGGCGACAAGTGCGTTGCCCTGCAAGTTCTGATGTCGATCGTTCTCGAGATGAGTGCGACACGCTTGCTCTCGGGCTAGGGTTCCTCGTCGACAATGAAGGTGGAATTGAATTTCTCGAACTAGGTGATCATCGCCAAGGCGTCATTCACGATATCCTTGCTCAAGTGCCACCGTCGCATCGTTCTGATGTCAGAGAGCCTGAAGTGACCGAGCGCCTGAATCGCCACAACAACCTCGCGGTCGTGACCATGAACCACGAACGAGCACAGAAGGTCTCAGCCGAATAAGGGGATTCCTCTCCGCACTTAATTAAGAGCAGCTTTGTTCACCACCCCAACCGCCCCAAAAGACAGACCAAACGCCACCAACTTTATCAGTACAAGCACCAACTCGCATTCCGAGCTGATTTGCTGTACCTGGAAGTATGAAATGGATCGACGGCGCGCACAGAATGTTCTTGACCTTCTCGGCGATTGCACATTTCGGCCACATGCGGGTGGTATCTTGGTGGGTCAAGGCGACGGCGCCGACAGAGGTTGCTTCCGACAACACGGACAGCCGCTTAGACTCCATTCTCACTCCGAACGCCTTCGGCGTCAGCGCTGTGATCCCGGTACGAACTCGGGTGACGAGTTCATTTGTCTGCTGAAGCCAACGACGCTTGGCGGATTGCTTCACAGACATGGATATGCGCGGTTGGCCACGTTGTGTAACTGCGCGCGGACCGAGCTCAAGGTTGTCATCTGACTCGCTTTGTCGCCTCGCCTTGGGCTCGTCGTCAACGATGCCAACTCTGTCACCAACTGTGGTGATTGTCGGCTCTGACAGCGGGTCTTCCGGTTGTGCGAGCACTGCTGCAGCCGCGTCGGTCGGCTGCGCCAGGTAGTCCGCATATTTAATGATCTTCACCAATACTCCGTCTAAGTTCAAAGACAACTGACTGGACATTTCCTGCAATCTCGCCTGAAGCTGGCCGTTATAAAGTCCGTAGATGTCTTGGCGTTCGGGTATATCGGGCTTAAGCTGCGACTTGGTTACTCGTCCTGCTTTGCGTCTGCCTGTATCGGCGGGTCGCTGTCATCACGTAATTGGTCTTCGACGTTGCGCAGGAAAGGCATCGGCAGCTTGAGCTACCGCATGCCGAGACCAGACAGACTCTATGGGATCCCTCTGCAGACCTTCAGTCTCGCTTTGTACTTCCACTCCCCCGTGCATGATCCTGGGTGGACGGATCGTGTCGGCGACCTGGAATGAGCGGTGAGGCATTGCTATGTCATCTTCTTTATGCTCATCTGTGTTGTCGTCTGGGGAAACACACAACCGGGCGGGAATCGAGCCGATCGGGATGACGCTGACTCCGAACGGCAGCATGCAACGGACATACATGACGTGATGACAATGCAGCGACAGCGTCTGCACAACTCGGCATGTGTACGAGCCCAGCTGGAGATCAACCTGGACGTACGTCAGCACAGACACAAAGCATAGTCACCAATTGCCACTAGGCATCGCCAGTACAAATCAAGTGTCTCCAACGCTCACCAAACTCCCACATTTGTCACACGCCAAGCACATTTCGTCTGTACGCTGGATCGCCACTATGTTCGTTTTTCTGCCTAGAGAGGTCGGCATGAAGCGCAGTACATTGTCTCAGGCGTGGCACTGTACTGGTACTCGGTCGTCGACGATGTCGCAGGCGTACATAATGCATACTCGTGAGAGCGTTCGCGTTTCCGCGTCGTAGCGGTTGTTGTTCCTGAACCCCACCGCGTTCATCCTGGCGCCGAACTGGTCTTCAACAGTGTGTTAGAGAAAGAAGAGCGCGTCGATGCACTAGTCCAACGGCATGTGCCGGTTCAGGATCACCTTCACCGCCCCCCAGCTTGCATCAAGACGGTTGTTCGTGTTGTATCGAGGCGAGGAACCGTGCCTCGCAGGTGCGTACTTCACAGCTGCTTTTACCCGGGTCCGTTGTTGTCGAGGTACGCCATCAACTCCACTGACGGGAGACACCTGCTAAAATGCCTCGAGGATGTTCCCGAACATGGCCTCCTCTGGTGCGTACATCATCATCTTCACGAAGGTCGTCATGTTACTCGCCTGAAAATCGTTCAGCCCGTTCTTCTACTTCGGCAGGTCGTGATTCAAGTAGTCGACGATGTGGATCTGGCGTAGGACCGCAGTTACCGACAGGAAGCGCTCTTGCAAGAGCGCGACCTCAGTATAGTCCTTGTCGACCACCAGAACCTTGACCTTTGTTCAACTTTGGTTATTTACTTGGACCGACCCGATCGCTCAGTGCATGTTCGCCGACGTCTCGCCGTCAAGCGGTGAATGCTGAGCAAACACGCTGCATTCAAAAGCGTCCAAGACCATGAAGCTGAAGAGAAGATATCTGAACATCATCTCACCTGTATTAGTGAGCGCCAACACACACCAACACACACCAACACACGCCAACACACACCAACTTGGCAACATGGCTCACTTCGTCGCATTCGTGCCGTATATGGCATCAACGCAGACGACTCCAGAAAACATGCGAAACATCCGCCGCATGTGCTTCGTCCAGTATGTGATGTAGTCAGTTTTGCCGACCTTGTTCCGATACACGTTTGCGACGTTACTCCCTCTCCTCGCACATGCCTTGGAGCACGCCCTTGACTCTCTGGTTCACGTCCGGCGACGTTTATGAGAAATGGCGCATCTCCGTGATCCCGACATCCTTCTCGAGGATGACGTTCCCGAATGCTTCGCGCAGGTACGGAAGAATCTTCTTCTTGCACTAGCCACCTGCAACACATGGCTGTGTCAGTACATCTTTTGTCCACGAGTGCTTGCCGCGGGCATGTGTGCGCCTACCTCGCTACATTATCTCAGTGACCTCCAGCGAGCCGTCTCAAGTGACCTTCCTTGCCTCGTGGTAGAAGCGCGACACGAGAGGCTTGACGCGATGGTTGTGCGTTGAACAGTGCGAGTTGACGCGCACGCTGTAGCCGTCCTCATCCTGCACGAGAAGGGCGTTGATCTTGGCCATGCACTGTATTGGGCGTACTTTGTGATTCGAGCGGCTGCCCTTGCTCCTCGACTTGAACCCCCATCCGAGCAAGCAGATCAGCGTCTTGGGGTATTACTGCAGCTACTCGGCAAAGATCAACACCTATCGTCCAGACCGCGCGGCCTGGTACGTATGCGCCACATTCCGATCGTGAACTGCGGCGAAGCGGACGCAGTTTCGATTGACAAAGATATCAGGGAAACGAAGCGGTCGTGCCAACCTGGGTCGAGTCAACACACGGCACTCCAGGAATACCAACACACTGGGACTCAGACGCACTTCTGCGCTTCTGGCACTGAATATATATGTGCAGACTCTTTCTCACTTCTACTCTTTCAGTCAGTCTCTCGCGGTTGTGTACCATTTGCTTAGTTCTTTCAGATCCCGGCAAGCTGTATAAGAGTACTAACACGCACGGACTCGGAACTGCGGTCAAGCTTCCGGGAGAAGGTTCACTCTTTTCATACTCGGGTTTACGTAGGCCACCTGCCTTCGCACCCGCACACTTCGCTGTCAGTCAATATAAAGAGACACACAAGCCTTGCGTACCCAGGAATCGCGCCCGCACCTGGGTCAGTCGCTTCCTTCGCTCGCACTCTCGCACTCAATATCAACAACTGGGGTCGGATCTTACCTTCCTGGTTGATCGGGTCTTCCACGACTTTTCACTGTCACACCGGGCACACCCTGCTCATGCACTGATACGCTTGGTGCACTCACTAACGTACCATACGGGGCTGGACTCCCTTCTCCCGCCTGGAGAAGGAGTCGGGATGGCTTGCAGGGTTGAGAGGAACATCGCTACTGAATTAATTGGGAGCTGACCAGCCCGATCCTCCCCTTTTTCGGTTTACTGACACGATTACTGCATACGCGACGTATTCTCTCAGTGCGGCGTGAAACGCGTCCAAAGGAGGGAATTTGACCTCGAGCGCTGGCGACTTGACAGTGATGTCAGTTTGCACATGTTGTGGCGTCTTGCCATGCTGAATCGACCGTCCGCCTTTGGTAGAGCCCGACCCGCCGCGTTAGCTGCGACTCCTTCGTTGCGGTGGCGCGTCTGGCGTGCCTGACGCATCAGACATGTCCAACGCCTGATATGCGTCCGATGCGTCGCTCTCAAACGCGTCGCTCGTCGCCATCTGGCTGCAGATGCTTATACATGCGCACACATCAGGTAAGCGCACAAAATACACCCACATACACAGCCACATACACGCACGAAAAAGCTATTGTCCGTTACTCTTCGGTTACGCTTGCTTGGGTCGGCCGCCGGTTCGAAAATGAAAAGCGCGGGAAACGGGCGACGAGGAAAACCGATTTTTGAGCCTGACTTCTCGATTTCTCGACTTCTCATAAGATTTGAGAACCTCTTAAGAATCTTCCCGTCTTTTTGAGAGATTAGACTCAGGTTTAACGCTTTGGGTAGGGTAAAATTAATTGGTGAACTCAGACGCTTCCTTATTTTAACCGTGCTGACTGATTGGTTTCAGTTCTGATACAACCTTACAAAGGGTGCCAAACATTATTTGATTTGACAGGGTTTTGAATCAAAACCTGAACATGTCTAAAGTTTAAAACTTTTGATACCAACACACATTTTTAAAGGGTCGTCCAATAAGCCCCACAAAAAAGTCAGGGATACACTCTTTTAGAAAAGAAAATTTGTTTAAAACAAACAGTTTTTTCGTTCAAAAAAACTTTTTAACACCTCCAATACTGTGTGTTGGATTAGACAACATGTTTGAACACGTTGCCTTATGCATGTTGCTTTCTAATATAGAAATACAGTGTCGATGCGCATTTTGCCAGATGAATGTTTCCAACACTGAAAAGTTAATATGAATTAATATAAAAGTAGAGACAACAGCGCATCCATTTCAGTCTGGACTGAACTGAATTCGCTGTTGTCTCTACTTTCGTAATAACTTTTCAGGCAGTCCCACACCTGTCGACAGCTGTACTACTCCAATCCTGTGAAGGTTGTAGATCGACATTAACGGACAATATGATATATTAGAGATTGGTTATTTTCCTGGTATTGGAGATATTAACACCTCTAATCCCAGGAATACAACCAATCGCGAATTTATGATGTTGCATAAGACAACATACCTTACATACAGTTTTTCAGTATTGGCCACAGAAATAGGCTTGAGGTCCCCAACAAAACCATCAGGCGCAAAAGAGGTGATTTCTACAACATCTTAGACCAGTACATACAATAGATATTGTCGAACACGTCATGTTTTGCAACCACCTAGGCTTTTCTGTGCGTTGCCGACAACACGATCGAGCAGAGCAGTGCTAACTTCAACTCATCTTTATGCTGCATGTTCGCCAAGTTGTGGTGAGTGTGCGCGCGGTGATGGCCACGTGTACTAGCTATGCCAAGGAAACACAGCGACACTCATGAACAGTGGTAGCTTCTGCACGGACACGCGCAGACAAACAATGTTTGGCACTCTGTTCCCTGTTGTGAACGCGCAGGCACACGCTAAAATGCCTGCACTGCTCACTCGCTGCTCACTCACTGCTCGCTCACTGCTCACTCGAGGCTTACTCACTGCGCTCTCACGACTCTCGCACTGCTCTCACACGAAGTCATCGCTCGATCTGCCCACCTTTATCTTCTCCTCCCACTCGCTCATCTCCCGACGCGATCACTTGCGTTTGCGCTTGCCCGTCGTCTCGCGCAAATGAATGCCCGTGGTCGCGGTCGCGGGCACACGGTACCGCCAGTCCTGGTGCCAAATGTCGAAGCACATCTTGCGGTTGCCCTGCGCGGTACGGATGGTAATGCACAGGAACATGCGTCGCCGATCCTTGGGCACTCCACGTAGTACTGACAGGTCTTGTTGCTTTTTTTCCAAAGCTACCTGAACTTAATCAAGTACACGCTGCAGGTGTTGCGGCGCCCCTTTTTCTCCTTGCCCTCACTTCGCCACTCATCGTTGATGGCGATCGTGTGCAGGATACGAGCACTTGGTGGACGGCGAGTCGGCGTCGTATCGTCTCGCAAGCCGGTGAGCTCCCTTGCCTCGACTGCCACAAGCTGTGCGTGCAGCTGGATCATGAACCCTCCGCACGTCAGGGCCGCACTGCCAGTTTGCCGCGCGCACTCGACATGAGTCACGTACGCGTTGATCATCGCAAGGTTCAGCAGCCCGACAACCAGCCCTTTGTAGTACTTTTTGAACAAGAAGGATGTCTGCAGGGACTAACTCTGCAGGCGGAGGTGGTCGTGGCGGTCGACTCCACCCATAGTTTGGCCGTAATTGGCCACCACGCAGGGTACGCGACAGACACGACAGAACCGCCTCGAGCATACCTCGCCACGCTCGCCTCGCACACCGCCGCACCGGTCTCAGGAGTTACACCAGCTTTGAGTCGATCCAAGAGAGCGCCACCATGCTTGACATGTTGAACGACCGCGCGAGCTTGAACTGTCAGCCCTGGAGTATGCCGTCACGTCCCTCTGACTTATCAACGACGCAGGCGCAGTAGCCCACACGATGCGCCATGATTGGTCCGACGGCGTAAATCTCCATCACGAGCAGCTGGAGCTGCAGCACGGCGCTAGTGTGGAATCTGTCGATAGTCACCCCCGCTACCCGTCGTCTTTGTTTTCCTGCGCGACAGCTTTCTCCAAGTTGCTCACGACGGCGGCTGGACCTGTCTTGTTAACCTCCGCCGGCCGCTGAGCCTCATGCTGCTGTTTGCCAAGGTAGATCTGAAACCTACAGCATAGATCACAAGCGCTAAAATCAAGTCACGATATACAATGCGTTGACTTTGCAAAAAAAATATGCGCGACGGCGCAACTGAAGCAATAGCCTCAGACTGCGCCGTACAGCATGAACAACTTTGTGCCGGATCTTGAGGCGGCGTCGCAAAGCATGAACAATTTGGTGCCGAATCGATGCAGCTTGTCTGGCATAAAGTGCTGTGCCGCGTTCCGCCTCGACGTAGACGGTAGCACACCCTCATCGAACGCGAGCCGCGGTGTCAGATCCCTCGCGGCACGGAAAGTCTTCTTCATCGCGTCCGCAATGGCACGGATCTTTCATGCCTTGTCCCGCTGAGACGCTCGCTCGTTGTTATTCACAAAATGCAAGTTGCTCAGGATCACTTAGACGCAATTGCGGGCCATTACTCGCCCGAAGGAACTCGCCGGTAAAGCGCCATTGGGGCTCATCCTCCAGTGGTGGCTGATGACGCGCATGTGCTTGCACAGTACGTTCCCGAGAAGGAAACCAACCGCGCGCACGACCTCAAAAGGTTCGATTGGTGTGGCGAGCCACATCCGCGTTTTGACATCGGCCATACTTTCCGGGTCACTCCTTTGCTGTCGGCGCTGGAAGGCGTGAGTGCGAGTGTTTGTGCGTGACGTCGCTGGGGCTCGAAGCGGTTGCTCTCAGTTGCAATGTGATGCCATATTGCCTTCGGGCAAAAATACAGGAAGAGACCGAACGGCGACTCGTAAACAGCCGAAATCTCGCCGCGCGGGTCGGCTGGCTCGGTCGCGAGTCCTTTATACTCCGTCGTATCCCGCTCAAACTCCCTCGTCGTCGGTCCCCCAACGCATAGCCGCACATCCGCTTGGCCGTACGAGCCAGCGCCTGTAAGAACGCCTTGGACACTAGCTTATCTCCATCCACGCGCTTCTCGTCGGCAATGCCGCGTCAACTTCGATTGCACTCGCTATCAGCACCGAACGGCTCGTCACCGTCGTCAGAGTCGAAGGCCCACTTCGCGTCCTCGTCGCTCATGTAGCAGGGGTCGCTTGCGTCAACTTGACGACCATGGTTGGTGACGGTGCTGGCTCCTCCTGTATTGCCACCACCCGCTTCGGCTCCGCCCCTACCGACCCCCGCTCCGCCGTCTTTCTCAGCAGGGGCATTCGGCTGTGCCATCTCGAAGAATGCCTCGGCGTCGTATGAATGCTCAAAGCCAGGCGACCCGAGCGGCTCTGGCGAGTAACTACTGGCAGCATGTATCATGCTGGCTTCGGGCTCGTCCTTGCCCACTGAGACGAGCTCGTACATCATCGATACGAAGAAGGCCTGGGGTCGCGTGGGCGGGTCACGAAGGGGAGCGAGGGGAGCCCTCGCCTGCCGCCAAGCACTCCGTGACGGAGATCTCGCACTCGGAGGCGGTGGCGCCGCACGCATCAGCGACGACGGCGGGCTGTCAACACGTGGCGGCGGGCTGTCTACTCGTGGCGGCGGGCTCTCGATACATGGTGGCGGACTTGCGTGACGTGGCGGCGGCGGCGCTTCTTGCAGGTACCACCGGGCGGAAACGCCGCCGACAAAGAAGTCGGCGTCTTCGACACCAGTTGCGGCGCTACTGCATACTAGCACGTACACGTGCACCGTCTAGATTCCTTGTCTACCCTGTGCGGTTCAGCCGGGTGCTCTCATGCGCGGCCGACCCTGACGGAAGACGCTTGCAAGCTCCGCGGGTGTACTGGTCGTCTGAGTTCGCGCCTGTGCACACAAAAACTTGCGGAGCAGCTCGCTCCAGCTCGCTTGCTATCCATTTGATACGCATGCACAGATTTCCGTACCTGAACGCTGCGAACGGCGCTGCGTTGCTTGGCTTGCCTCGGGCAAGTTCTCGAATAAGCGCATTTCGAGCCAGCGCGCGTGCGTGCGAAGCTTACGCGACCGCAACCACTCATCAAATCGACCTTTTCTTCGCTCCGACGTCCTTTTTTGCCGTCCACGTGTGGCACGTGAAGTAGGACACAGTGTGGTTCTAGGCGTACCTCTTCTGTCGGCAGTGGCATTTTGTGCGAGTGACAGGACTTCCAGCTCGATCAAAATCCCGCATATGAAACAACGTATGCCCAATCCGTCATATTTTTACTGTGAATAAAAGATGTTGTCTTTGGCAACATGTTGAGCTATGTTGTCTTGGACAACATGCGGGATTGGAGGTGTTAACACCCAATCTCTGACTCAAAGATGTACTGTAACGGGGTTACACGGGTTGGTGTTTTCACACCAACTCGATACGTGGCGTAACTACACCACGTGCTGTGTCCCACATGGAAGGCGGACACAGGACACTGGGTCGAAAAAAAGATTTATCCTTTTGTCAGCGTGAGCAGCTCACAGCCAGTGAGTCCGGCTCCTAGGGTCTTTATATTGGATTCACTACAACAAGCAGCGACAAAGTAAGATAACCACACATTAATACATTCAGTTCTATTTTTACCTCTTTGAACGCAACCTCGTTGCTTGTTCTCACAGTCTGCGCGCAGACTCAGTGACAGAAGGTTACTTAGTCCGGAGTGCCTGTGTTTGTACGCTTCCACAAACAAGTTGCTGTACGGCCCCCATCACACTTAGTAGCACTTACCCAGTGGCGTGGGGCAGTGGTCAAAGCCTCTGACACCGGCGGTTGTGATTGAGTGCTCGAGTCCCACTATCGCAATATAAAAATTCCAGGGGGGTTAGAACCCTGTTAAAGTATGGTAGAATATCATAAAGTTTCCAATTGAGGTCAATGTATTGCTTTCACTCATACAAGAATTGTCCAATCATGTTGCGCATCGCGCTGTTATTGTCCAATCAAAGTATTTCGACCAGTAATTATAATCAATCATTGTGCAGCAGTGTCCCGAATTTAGTTTCCAACCAC
>SMMQ01000419.1:10732-23193 GCA_008271595.1 [Pythium] brassicae (nom. inval.) | reverse complement strand
CGACTTCTTTCCGACTTTCCAGAAAAACGTTCTGTTTTGTAGGTCTCACGACTTGACAAAAAGACTCTATTTTGTAGATCTCACGGCCTGTTTTTGCTCTCACGATTTGTTGTGAGCTTTTCACTATTTGAATTGGAAAAGGTGTAGTTTATACTTTTGGTTTTGAGGGGTCTCATATCAGAATTATAGAACTTCAACACAGGCTTCCTTCAAAATACCGTGCGGAAAACATCTGGCTTTAAATATGCATTTTGAAGGTGATTGAGCGTTACGCAAGAATAGATTTTTGAAGGTTGTGGTCCAGCAGCTAAGAGATGGAGCGTGAGCGGCTCCAGGCGACAGCGCTGCATCGATCCCACGAGATCAAACATCTCTTCGTCGATGATCTGAGTGTGTAGCCAGCACCCAGCAATAGACAAGATTGATGCATGCGCCCATGCCGCCTCCGCCCAGCGCATTGCCTCTAATACATCGGCCATAATAAGTTGCTAACCCCGCTCTCAATCGCCTCGCTCTCGCCTCTGTCAAGACGGTTGGGGGTGTCGTCGAGCTTGTCGATCACTCGCTTGTTCCGTAGCTCTGTCACCTAGGCCTTGAACATGCTGATCACGCCGGCATCTTGCGGCTGTAGGTGACACGTTGTATTCGGCGGCGGCATCTTGATCTTCACATTGATCAGCTTCACGCTCGGTCGGTGCGATGCGACTTTGTCTAGGAGGAGAAGAACTTGACTGCCTTGGCCGCGCATGTCCGTGCCGAACGCTTAAACCCAATCCTCGAAAATGCGCGATGTCATCCACCCCTTTGCGGACGCAAAGTACTGGAGACCGAGCTCGTTTGCCGTCTTGCCCTTGAAGCAGTGTGTCTGTCGCGCCGCACCGATGAACAGAAGCGGCGAACGTGATTTGCCGTCGGCGTTCGTTGTCACCGCGATCGCTATGCGCTTCTTGCTCTGCTTGCGGCCTGGAAGGCTGGCCTATCCGATGGACTTTATAGAACTCGCACAGTAAAAGAAAGCCGTCTCGTCCATATTGTAGATGTTGCGCTTTTCGAAGCCAGCGGTCACCTTGCGCAGCCTCTCCCTCCCTCTACCACTGCGGCTGCTTTCGCTGATCCTGCTTCGCCGGCCGCGCGACTTAACTTGAGTTGGTGGCCCTGTTGAAAACGGTACAGCCAGACTTTGCTGAGCTACATCGCTTCCAGTCGTGTCACGCCTCGCTCGTCCAGCTGCGACAGTAGCGCCGTGCGTACCTTGCGCACCTTGTGCATGATCGTCATCCCCATGACGACAGCAAGCTTGAGCTGTTCGTAGCACTTTACTTACGCCGCGAGTGCCGCTTCGAGCTGAGGCGAGCGCGCACCATGAGTCGCCTTGCGGTCTCGGGGAGCTCTCTTCTCTCTTCTTCCTTGAGAACGCCCGCAAGTTTCTTTTTCGGCGGCGGACAAGACAGAGCGAACGCTATCATCGCCCAATCGTACATGTGTTGGCGTGTGTCGTCCAGTGCGCGGAGTGTCGACCACGCAGCAGTCTCTTCTGCTCGAGCGTGAGCCGCATGCGCGCGCCCTGCCTCGCTGTCATTTGTGTTTTTGGTTTTTTGCGCGTGGTGTGTTCAGAGCCACTAAAAATCAATGTGGGACACATAGTGAACGATTTTGAGTCCTGTAAACACCTCCAAATACTGTACAGTATGTCACATACTATATCAGAATTACAGAACTTAATAAACACTCCAAATACTGTCACCACGTTACACGTACTGACTGAGGTGACTGGCAGTGAACAACACCCAGGTAGATATCATAGCAAATCTGTTTTCGCGCCGACAGCATGCCGTCTCGAACTACGTGGCTGGCCCATCCGCCTGACCACGATACTCGTCACGTATCGCTATCCCCGCGTGTTGGCAAGGCACTTGAAGGTGATGGCCAAAGATTGTCCGACACGAATCAAACCGAGTTAGTTTCATCAAATGATTCGACACCTGCATTGTGTATATGAATGGATCGTGTCCAATTTTAAATGTCACGTTTTCATCCCGAAATTCAATCAGACTGCACCAGCAAAGACGGGCCCGCAACATCTCGAACGAGCAAGCATTGCGCGGGTTGAGCTCGTCGCGCACGACCTCCAGCACCTCCATCTCAAGCACCCGAACGCCTCTCTCCACTCGCCCCTGCCTCTCCCTGCTCCGTGCTCTCTGTTGCTCCATTCCACGACTCTCAGGCCATCCACTTTCCAGCGTCAGGAGAGCTCGTGTCTTCGCGCTCGCCAGATCACCCACCAGTTCAGCCGCAGTCACAGAGCCCCTTTGGCGCAACAAAGCGAGCGAGCGAGCGGACGGACAGACGGACGCATGACGCGCTATTACGTGCGCAAGTCGATCCGGCGCTGGGCGTTCCTGGAGCCCTGGTGCGCCTTCCTGCGCGAGCACGCAGAGCTGCAGGTAGTGCACGACCACAAAAGCGACCTCATGCTCTGCGTGCGGCTGCGGCCCGAACCGCACGAGCCGCTGGCCGCCTACGACGAGCGCGTGCGCTGCCTGCGCGAGGCGCTCGAGCTCCTCACAACGGTCGCGTTCGTGGACGTACTCGCGTGGCAGGACCTGCTGCGCGACAAGTGCGGCTGCGCGCGCGCGCCGTTCTGGGACGACTGGCGCCTGCCGCTCGGGCTCTGGGTCAAGCTCGGTGACGCGAAGCTCGCGACGCTCGTAGAAGACGACTCGCGCTTCTACCGCGCGTTCTTCGCGCCGTTCAGCGCTCCAGCGACAGGTGCCGACGCCGCCGGGGCGGCTGCAAGCGGCGGGCAGGTCGTGCGCCATACTGCACGGATGGCGATGCAGGGCATCCTGCGCGAGATGACGCCCGCGATGCACCGCAGCGTCCGCAGGCACGGGAAAGTGGAAGTGTGCATGCGGTTCGTCCCGCGCCGCGGCATCGAGACGGACCGTTCGCTCGCGTACCTGCAGGGCGTCGTGGCGACCGTGAGAGAGTGTCTCGCGGTCGCTGCAGCTGCGCACGACGACGTCATGCTCCGGTACATGTCCAAGCTGGCGCTGAACGACACGGAGCTGCACATCGGCGAGCTCCCGCTGCCGGCCGGGTCCGCACAGCTCCTCGCAGAGTTTGTCGCGCTGGACACGAACACCGCCGGGTTCTACCCGGTCCTCGACTTCGGCGCGCACACTGCGCTTGGAAAGCTGCCGCTTGTCGAGCTGGAGCCGCTCCTGCGGGCAATCGCGACCCGCGTGTCGACGTCGAACAAGCAGGTCGCGAACGGCGGCCACGCCACGTTCCCGCTGAACGACGAGAGCTTCGCGCTTGTCGGGCTCATGCAGCACGAAAACGCGCCGCAGACGAGTCACGCGTACGCTCGCCGGTTCAAGGCGCTCTTCTCCGCGCTCGCTGTCTCCCAATGCTTCGACCAGCTGAACCTCGAGCGCTCTATCGGCTACTCCACGAGCTGCACGAGAGGGAAGAAGTGGCAGTGGCTCGCGTACGCACTGCTCAGCAAGGACTCGGCGGCCGGCGTGACAAAGTTGACGCTCTCCGAGCCGGACGTGCGGCAGGCCGACATGAACGCGATCGTGAGCATCCTGAACACGCGCAACCCTGCCGGCAAACTCGGCGGACTCTGCCGAACAAGCGAGGACCAAGCCCAGCTAGCGGCCGAGCTGACGCAGGCAGAGCCAGATGCCGTGGCCAACGAGTGGATTGACAGCTCCGAGGACTCCGAAGACGACAGCACCACCGGCGAGAACGACGAAGACCCGGACGTCCGTGCGTTCTACTCGGCGGCTGCGCGAGACGGCTCGGAAGCAGCGAAGAGCGATCGACCGACCGTCGCCAACGTGCGGTCGGGTGCGACAATTCGCGTCGTCTCGCTCAACAACGAGACGGAGCTCACCGAGCCCGAGACGTTCGTGCTGCCGACTGACCGCACATTTCGCGTGATCGATGACGGTCCGGGCAGCGACCGGGTGGGAATCCTCGTTCCGTGCTACGGCTGCTGCTCTGCTCCGCGTGACGCGGTTGTTCTCGCCAAGTCTGACGAGGCGTCGGATGGAGAGACGTCGATTTCGTGGGGCTATCGCGGGTCCATCCGGTGCCTCCGGCTAAACCCGACAGCGCCCCTGAAGCTCGCGATCCTGCTCCCGCTGCTTCGGTACCTTGGCAGCAAACTGATCGCGCTCGAGACGACGCACCTGGTCGACTTGGACGCGACGAATCTCCGGCAGGTGCTGGAAGCGTGCCCGCACTTAGAGATCCTGTACGCCTGTCTGTCGCACCGTACGATCGACAGCGAGCTGCTCGCGGCGTACGCAGAGGAGCGCTGCAACATCTCCGACCTCAGGTTCAGCTTTTTCTCGCGGACAGATCAAGCGCTCAAGTTCGTTCGAACGCTACAAGACCGGACGAGCCGAGCTACGCGTATCGTAGAGAAGCTGACGATCCTCAGCGATCCCGACGAGCCGCTCGATCGCGTCGTACTGACTGCGATCCTGGAGATGCTCGAGTCCAACGTGGTGCTCGAGCTCCTTCAGATCGAGGTGTCACTGGAGCACATGAAGGAGTTCAAGCCGCTGTTCATGAAGTTCCACGGCCAGGTGATTACTGGCGTGAGAGAGCCGTTCCCGATCGAGTGTCGAACCGCGTTCCTGAGTGTGGTGGCGTACTTCAGCAAGGGCTGCGCGTCGCCGCCGAAGCGCCAGCGCCGGGCTCGCGCCGCGCAGATCGGGCAGCTGGATCGAGGAGTGGTGGCGTTGATCTTCCAGTTCGCAGCCGAGCGGAAGTCGCGTCGCGTGCGCGTTTTCGAAACAGAGGTGTAGCGATCGGATGTACGAGTGGTGTTTGATGCTGTTGTCGATGGTGTCGGTGCGGGTGAGCTGCACTTTGACCACATACACTACTACTGTAACAAGACTGAGTTTGTTGTTGTTGGCCTTGCGTCGGATCCTTCTCATCCTTGACTTGTCCGATTTGTCCGACGACGACGTGATCGCTCCTACACTCTCCGACGGCGCCACGAGGACTTTTTTCCGACGGCGACAGCAAGACCCGGGTGGGAGCTGTGTCCCGGGGCAGTCTCCCCGGCTCCAGACTATGTGAGGGAGCAATTGATGGGGGATGACTCGCTCACTTGCCCACTTTTCAATTCGCCACTTTCTGTTCACACCTCGTAGCCAACCAAGAACGAAGCACTCACGATGTCCGACTGCTGTGGCTGCGCCGATCTCGCGTCCGACGAGGAGTACGACACGGGGCTCCACGTCGGCGCGATCTTCATCCTCTTTGCCGTCTCGGCCGCCGGCACGATGCTCCCCGTACTCTCAAACAAGATCCCGGTGCTCTCGGCGCACTCGATCGTGATGGAGTGGCTGCTCACATTCGGGTTCGGCGTCGTCATCGCCACGGGCTTCATCCACATGATGAACGAAGGTGTCGAGATGCTCAGCAATCCGTGCCTCGGCGCCGTCGTCGAGAACTACGAGAGCCTCGGGATGGCCGTTGTGCTCGCTACGATCGTCGTGATGCACCTCATTGAGTGCGAGAGCGCAGTCTACTTTGCAGGCAATGCCGGGGCGCTCCACCATGCGCACGGCCACGCGCACGGCGTGCCAATCAACGCCGCGAGCAATGCTGTCGTCCTCACCCCAAACGATGAAGAGAGCCCGTACCACCCGCACGCCGACAAGACGACAGCTGCTGCGTCCGGCACCAAGACGGACTACAAGCGCAAGCTCGCCGCGGTGCTCTTCGAGGTCGGCGTGGTCTTTCACTCGGTCATCGTCGGCGTCGACCTCGGTGTCACTGTCGGCACCGAGTTCAAGACGCTGCTCGCGGCCATGTGCTTCCACCAGTTCTTCGAGGGCATCGCGATCAGCGGCAGCGCGCTTGGTGCTGTCGAGCGACTGCGCAGTGTCTTAGCGATGAACTTCGCGTTCGCCATCACGACACCTGTGGGGGTTGTCATCGGGATGGCGATCCGCACGACGTACTCGAGCACGTCGACCACGGCGCTCTGGGTGCAGGGAGTGCTCAACTGCGTCGCGGGCGGCATCCTGCTCTACACAGGTCTCGTTGAGCTGTTGACGTACCACATGACGACGAACCAGGAGTTCCTTTCGCGAAGTAGCGGCCAGCGCTTCCTTCTCTACGCCGCGTGCTGGTTGGGGGCTGGCGCCATGGCGCTGCTCGGCAAGTGGGCCTAAGAAACGCGAGTGTACTCTGTCTATCGAACGCTCGATGTCTTCGCTCTATCAAACACAAACCACTCGAATGCAACGGACTTCTGATCCTCTCTTAAACGAGTCCATACATACGTGTCTTCATCGCTCCTCCAGACGGTGCCTCTTCTAAGCGCTTGGGTCGTCTTGCCGCTGTCCTCCTGCGCCGTGGTGCGCGTCTCCTGGCTGTCCGATACTGCGATCTCTTCGTTGATCATGCCAAGCGTGCGGGTGGGGCTGCGTGCTGAGACTTTGGTTTGGGCTAGCGACGAGAACGCGCTGCCACTTCGATCTTGAGTCCGTTCTCGAGCGCCTCCACGAACTTCTCGAACGAGACCTTGCCACTGCGGTCTGTGTCCACGACCTCCACGACTTCCGCCAAGTAGCCCTGGATGTCGTCCTCCTTAAGCGTCCCGGACTGCGCGAAGGTGCTTAATAGCATCACCCGCACGCACTTCGGAGGCGTCGATCTCGTCGCTGGAGCCCTTGTCTGCAAGACGGAGCGCTTCGTTGATCTGCGTGAATGAACATGAGCGCCTGCTCCGTGTCGGCGTCGTGAAACTTGTCGCCGAAGAGCGTGTTGAGGGTCCAGAACGTATCGCTGGGAAGTCGAAGGCGCATGCCACGCTGAGATGCAAGGTTCGTCGTTGGCACAACTCGTACGGATCGTCCGGCTCCGATTTCTTTCTGGTCTGGAACAGGCATCTTCCAACTTGGAAGTTCCAAGGTGTGCCTTTTGGCTTGAACGAACGAACGAACGAACGTCTGTTGAAGGGATTGTCAGCCAAAGTTGAAAGCACTGTTATTATTCGCTTATATACGGGAATAGATTAGCCATTCGTTAAAGTGCGAACGACATGCATGGCAATTTACTCTTAGGATTTCTATTAAATTGTCACCTTATCGATTCTGAAGGGTATTTGCGTAACTCAAATACCCTTGATAATCGATATAGTCTTTTTCTGGTGGACTCCACCGTGGCGTCCATCAAAAGTGTCAGATCGCCATGCAATGGCGCACGCGCAGCCTCTGTTTCCACGCGCTGGACGAGCGCAATGCATGTGCGGATCGCGCCTCGTTGATCGACGCGCGCAATGGTTGTGAGGATCCGGATCCGCGCCTCGCTCGCTCGATAGATGAATCGAGTTGGTCCAGCGAGCTCTGCGACAGCGCAGCACGACACCAACAAGCATGTTTTGTATGCCGTCGCAAAACCAGGACCTGCGCGCAGGAGGAATTGATTGATACCCGATCACTTCATCGGTTGTCTTTGAGCTTGCTCGAATCGTGCGCGGATGGCCCCGCTGTGCAATGGAGCTGCGTGCTTGCATCCCCCACAGCAGTTTCTCTTCAAGCGCGTCAGCAGCACTCGACTTCCTTCTCGAAAGCCGAATTTGCCTCTCAGCGCTGGTCTCGGTCGCAGTCGGTGTCAGCACCAAACCCCTGACCCCGTGCGCTCGCTCGCCACCCCCATCTGTTCGTTCCCCTTATCCGCCGAGGGCCGCCACCACTCACTCCGAGACACACACGCGGCGCGCTCTGCTCGTCTGGCTTCCATTGCGGAATCGAGAAAGGCAGATCCGCAGACTCGAGACTCGAGTTCGTCTCTCCGCATCTCGCGCTTCGCCCGCTCGGTTGCACGAGAGCCTTCCATCGCGCGCGGTAGTCGTCAATCTTCTTCCTCCCGACCGACCAAACCGATCCATCGATTGACACCTCGAGCGAGTGGCGAAGCACTGTGATGAGCTTCCGAGGACTCCTCGAGCGCAAGAGCTCGCAGCACACGTACGTCGAGCGGATTCACACGCGCACGGGCGGTTGGTTGACTGGTAGCGCTGGTGGTTGGTGGTTGGTGCACGCGCGGCTGACGCAATCAGTGCACGGGTGGGGGGATGCGAGGCAGTGACTTGACGGTCCCGCTGCACGCGAATGACGGCGGCGGCAACAAGATGCGCCGCGGCAGCGTCGGCAGCGACATGCAGAGCCCCGGCGCGCCCCGCGTGCGCGGCATGACGTACGGGAGCGAGGACATGGGCGAGAAAGCCGCCAAGCTCAACATCGACATGGGCAGCAACCGCAAGGGCTCGCTCAAGCAGGAGCGCTTTGCGCGTACGTCGTCGTCACAGCGCTCGGGAGTCAGCGGACGCCCCCTAACGATCTCTCTCTCTCTCTCTCTCTCTCTCTCTCTCTTGCTCGTGTGCTTGTGCGTCCGTCGCTGCTGCAGCCGAGTTTCGCTTCAACGCCGAGATGTCGCTGCGCGTGGCGTGCGGCGTGCTGCTCGCGTCTGCGATCCAGACGCGCGACCCGGACTACGAGCCGAACAGCGAGCGCTCGAAGAAGTGGTTCCTGTTCCCGGACTGGTACTACCTCGGCGGCCTCAGCTACTGCGCCGTGGCCGTGATCTTCTCGGCGCAGAAGAACGTCGGCGCGACGATCCGCGAGGTCTGCCAGGCGTTCTACGGCGTCGGCATGGCGCTCATCTACAACATGATCGTCTTCAGCGTCGTGACGATCCGCACGTCGGACCCGACCGCGGCGGACCCGACCGACGGCTTCTACCGGATCACTAAGACCTTTAGCTCGAGCGCGTACTGGGTCAACGCGCACAACTTCTACATCGTGCTGCCGTTCATCATGCTCTTCACCGTCGTCGTGCTGCTGCTGCCGATCGAGAACAACACGAAGAAGTTCGCGGTTGGTAACAACCTCTACTTTGGTACGGCGTCTGCGAAGGCCCGCGGGTGGTGGGTGGGGTTGACGATAACTGCGAGGGCAGAAGCAGCATGGGACTGACTGACGGACTCTGTCTGACGGTCGGCGCAGCGCTCACGATCATCAACCCGGCGAACCCGCTCGACGGCAGTAAACTCAAGACCACGGGCGACGCGTTCTACGAGGAAGCCAACATCCTTAAGAACCTCCAGCTCTACTTCCTCGTCGGCTTTCTCGGCACGCTCATCTCGCTGCTCATCATGTTCATCCCGTACCCTGTCTTGTACGTGCCACGGGGCCCCCGCAGCGATGTGTGCGTGTGTGTGGCTTGGTGCACAAACTGACGCGCTCGCGCTTCGTGCTAATGCAGTGCGATCAATCGCCTGCGCGGCGAGACGCGGAAGAGCTCGGAGGACATCCTCGACCTGCTCAACATCATCGTCGACTCGTACTGCTTCAAGAACAAGAACGTCGACCACATGAACTTCCTCAAGCTCAAGCTGCGCCGCAAGTTCGACGCCGCGGCGGCCCGCCACCAGCGCATGAACGCGCTGATCGAGGACGTGTGGTGGGAGCAGCTCGTGGGCTTCCACTACCTGCTCCAGTTCAACCGGTCGGTCTCGAAGCACTACGTGCACCTCATCGGCTCGCTCATTGCTGACCTGCGCTCGCTCAACACGGCGATGCAGCTCGAGCAGTACGAGCACCTGCACTTCGCGTACATGAAGGTGCTGCAGCGCGAGATCTACGTCATCCAGATGCGCTCGGGCGACCTGCTGAACGAGATCTCGGACGAGGTGCACAAATGCTCCAAGCGTACGTTGCGCTGCGTCGGTGCTGGAAGGGACTGTACCCTCTTGTCCCGACTCACTCTCTCTTTCTCTCTACTGTAGACTTGGAGCTGCAGGCGGTCCGCACACTCGAAACGCAGATGGAGAACACACTGCACCGCTACCGCTCGGCGCAGAACCGCACGCTGCGCAACAAGAAGGCGACGCTCAAGGACGTCGAGGGCAACGTGCCGCTCAACCTCTTCCTCTTCTCGCTCAACTCGTTCTGCAGCACGCTCATCGAGTTCCAGACGTCGCACAACGCCAAGGTGCACGCGAACCGGATCCGCGCGCGGGCGTTCGTGGCGAAGGCGATCAAGGGCTTCTTCATCGTCAGCCACCTCACGCGCCTCAAAGTGCTCTCGGCGTTCAAAGTCGCGATCGCGATCTTCATGGGCACCTTCCTCGCTGTGTACGTGTATGCGTACAGCGCGACGACACCCTCAGCGGTCGCGTACGTCATGGGGAACCACATCGGCGGCTCGTTCAGCGTCACGGTGAACCGAGTGGGCGGCGTGGTGGCCGGGAGCGTCGTGCCGTCCGTGTTCCAGTTCTTCATCTCCCAGGTGTGCAGCCCGGAGTACATGAACACGTTCCTGTCGGACCTCGCGCTCTTCATCTGGGTCGCCATCTCGATGTACGTGCGCTTCGCCGGCGGCTACGGCAGCTACGCCGGCCTCGTGTCGGCGTTCATCGCCGCGGGCATCCTGCTCAAGCAGTCGGACGTGTGCCTCGCGGGCGGCACGGACAGCTCGGCGAGCATCGCGATCTCGTCGTACTCGAGCCTGGCGCAGACGTCCGTGGGCATCATCCTCTTCATCCTGGTCGAGCTCGCGCTGTGTCCCGAGAGTGCGACGGGGCTGCTGCGCGCGAACATCCAGGAGACGCTCAAGGAGCTCCAGAAGAGCTTCGACGTGCTCTTCGGGCACCACCTGTCGAGCTCGGACGTGATTGGCGAGGACACGATGTCCGAGCTGCGCGAAATCCTGCAGGTGAAAGTGCCGGCGCTGCTCGCGGAGCAGCGCAAGCTGCTCTTGGAGGCGAACGCCGAGCCGATGATGTGGCGGCCCGCGTTCTCGTTCCAGAAGTACGAGTCCGTGCTCATCAACTCGCACCGGCTGCTGAACAACAACAACCTGCTCTACAAGCTCGTGCGCTGGTTCAGCTTCCGCGTGAAGCAGAACAAGGTGAACCTGAAGGACGCTGTGGACATTCGCGACGGCGACGCCGAGAAGGTGGGCATGAACAACGGCGACAACACGTACCAAAAGTGGGCGTCCGCGAGCCACCACTTCCGGTCGTCAGTCACCGACACGTTCACGACGCTGCAGATGCTCTTCAGCGACGGCTTCCTGTACGCCGACCCGGAGCAGACAGCGATCTTCATGCAGATGAAAGAGGCGTTCCGCCTCGCGGACAAGGACTGCAGCGGCGAGATCGACGCGGACGAGGTCACGGTCATGCTCGAGAGCATCTTTGCGCAGTCCGGCGCGGTCAAGGAGGACGACATCCACAAGTACGTGGCCGAGTTCATGGAGGTCGTGGACAAGGACTGCAGCGGCAAGGTGTCGTTCGAGGAGTTCATGGATGCGCTCGAGAACGGCCTCAAGCTCGAAGTGGAGGTGTACCAGACGCACAAGCCGAAGGCGCCGATCCTGCGGCGCCAGGGCTCGCTCGCGCTCCGAGGCTCGATGAGCGGGGCCCTGCCGCGTATTTACGAGGAAGGGACGCCGGAGGGCAGCGTCTCGGCCGCGCCGCAAGCGGAGACAGTGAAGATGGTGATTACGCCGAAAAACGTGCAGCAAGGCTTGCTGCGACGCGCGTCGACGCTCGCTGGCGCCTACACGCCGTTCTCGCCCATGCGGCGCCAGCACGACGTGCTCAACGTCGAGGACTTCACGCTGAGCGACATTGCGAACAGCATGAAGTCAGCGTACGTCGAGTGGCTGATGGAAGCGAACCGGTTCGAGAAGGTGTCGATGGAGGAGCTGCTGCTGCTCAACTGCCTCGTGAGTGGTGCCGAGGGCATCGCGCGGAACCTGACGATGATGGAGGAGATCGTCGTGGCTTCGTAGAGACTGAAGGCGGTGGTGTCCATGTGTGTGATCAGAAACTACATCCGAGTCGTATCGACTCGAGACAATGCAAATGCAGGAGTAGATTGTACCAGAAGCTCTTTGGTTGGTTGTATCCGTGGTTGGCTTGCCAACAAGTTCCAGGACATCAACAACTTGCTGGAGTTCTTGGAATCAGGCTGGGCTGTGGAATGTTTGCCTACAAAATCTATGTACCAGGCGAATTCGACAAGCTGATAGTGAACTGCTATGTAAGCTCGAATCCGTTTTTCTGTCGCGCACTGCGAGTTTTTTTGTGACGAAAGGTCACTTCAACTTTGACAAATCCACCACTTTCTGGTGATTGGTCCACCTCGTGTACCCTTTATAAAAGCGATAGCTAAAATAAACGTGTATTTTTGATAAAGTAAGTAGTATTAAGTATTTGTAAACAGTATAGGAACAGAAAGAGGCTGTGATATAAATACGGTATTTTTACCTGTCTGCATGCCACGTCGAAATGCCCTTGTTGCAAAGCAGAACACGCTTGACCTGGTGGTCATTCATTCGCATATCCGTCGCCTCGCGCTCACGTCCACGCCAAGTACCCCCCCCCCCCCCCCCCCCCCCCCCCCCCCCCC
>SMMQ01000417.1:25234-38133 GCA_008271595.1 [Pythium] brassicae (nom. inval.) | reverse complement strand
AGAGCGAGCGGAAGGAGAAGCGCAAGGCGGCGTTCGGCTGGGACGTGTTCAACCAGGTGCATTTCTTCGTAGGACTCTGTGTGTGTGTGTGTGTATGGGATAGAGAGCGAGAGGTGGGGTCGACTCACACGCGATGTGGACTTGTGCATCTGGTGCTTCTGGCGGCGTTGGTCAGGACTCACTGTTCAAGGGCTACAAGAAGCGCCTCGTGAACCTACCGACGCATGCAGGTGGCGTTGACGGCTCGGCAGAGGCGAGTGCTCTTGCTGTCCCTGCTGCTGCTGCTGCTACTGCCGACCTGAACGACCTCGAGCACAAGTTGTCGTACGGGAAGAGCGTAAAAGTGCCAGAGGTGGGTACTGAGTTCGTTTCCAGGACAACGTTGATGATGGTGGTGGTGGTGGTAGTGGTGTGTGCGTTTGAGCTGACGCCAACGCTTGCGTTGGTGCATGGATATGTGCGGCGGCGGTCAATGAACAGGAGAATCTCGACCGCATGGCGCAGGAGCTGGAGGAGCGCATCCAGGCGCGCAAGAAGTTCAGCCGGAGGCGCCAGCACTACGAAGGCGAGGACGTGGACTACATCAACGACCAGAACCGGCTGTTCAACCGCAAGGCGAAGCAGGCGTTCGACAAGTACACGGTGGAGATCCGGCAGAACCTGGAGCGCGGCACAGCGCTGTAGTTCAGTGGCGGAAGCAACATCGAGTTCGGTATGCAGCAGCCGCAGTGGAAAAGCACACGGGTCAGAGTTTGACGGATGCCAAAGCAGCGAGCCTCCTTCTTTCTTGATGTGTCAAGGAAAAGAGCTCTAGGTGCTCTCGGGTCTACGCGTAGCGCACGTTCGTGATGGAGAGAGCTCTTGACGCTCTCGAGTGTCTCTCGGAATGGAATGGAAGGTTTGTTTGAAGTTTGGCAGTACGTTGGAGTTGTTCAAGCTGATCTCGAACCTGTATTTGTAGGTTTCTAGATTTCTTGGTTTCAAGGAGGTTTTTATTTTTTATGCAGGGTGAACTTTACTTTCNCAAATGCGTCGTCGGAGCTCGTTGGCAGCGACATCGCGAGCATAGAGACACTGTCAACAGCCAGAGTAGCAGAAGGAGCGATACTGGCAGGTTGATGGACTGTAGTGTGAAGACTGCACCAACAAGCAGTGTACGTACTGTATGCAATTCTCACTCTCTCACTCTCTTGTCCCACAGCGGCAATCGTCCCCCTCACTCACTACAACGGAGCTGGAACGCCCCGCCGATCTCAGTGGTGGTGTTGAGCGTAACGGGGGAGCGGCACTTGGCGTTGAGCCATTCGTGAGGCGGACTCGCGGTCGCGCTCTTCCTCGCGCTCAACGTCTTTCAGGTGCTGGAGGTGCTTGATCTCCAGGCTTGCGGCCCCAAGCGCGTCTATAGTGTGACTAAGGACGAGAGCCACGGGCTCGTGCACATCGGCAGCACCTCAACGCCAGTCAACAGGACTCGACCCAGTGTCGCCAGATCTGAACCGGCGTTGTCCCTTCAAAAATCGCTCCGGGTTGAAGCTATTCGACATTCTCAAGCCAGTTGAGTAATAACAAGTCGAATTGTTGTCCTCGGGGTTGTCGCCTCCAACCATTTGCTGTTCTTTCGGCTCACTTTTTCGCCCTCCTGCCACCTCAGCAGCAGCCTCTCGCAAGCAGCTCTCATCGGCCGACACGTCACACTCGTCTCCCTTAGCAAGAGAAGAGCAGAAGCCCCCCTCCCTCCTCTTTACAGCCCCTTTAAACAACCAGCAAACATGGCTCGACGTGCACCCGCCAAGAAGATGGGGCTCGGCGAGTTCCTCGGCGACAACGTGGCGTACACGCCCGAAGCCGCGCTGCCGTCCGGCCCGCGCATGCGCGTCGAAGGTGAAGACGACCGCTTCGGCGGCGGCCGCGGTGGCTTCGGCGACCGTCGTGGCGGTGGCGACCGCTTTGGCGACCGCGAGAGTTCGCGCAGTGAGTCTTCGAGCCAGTGGCGCGGCGACCGCGGTGGCGGCGACCGCTTCGAAGACCGTCGCGGCGGTGGCGACCGCTTCGGTGACCGCGGTGGCGACCGCTTCGGCTCGCGCGAGGACGACGGTGGCAACTGGCGCGGCGGTGGTGGTGGCGGCGGCGACCGCGGCGGCTCGCGCTACGACCGACCAAGCTACGAGCCGCGCTCGGAGGAGCGTCCGGCGCACATGCGCCTGAACCTGCAGCGCCGCGCGGGTGAGACCGGCGGCCCGTCGTCCCCTCGCGCTGGCGGCGGCGGCCTCCGCTCGGGCGGCGCGTCCAGTGACGACAAGTTCGGCAGCGCGTTCGGCTCGCGCGGCGGCGGCGGCGGTCGCTTTGGCGGCGACCGCGAGCGCGAGGACCGTTTCGGCGGCGGTGGTGGCGACCGGTTCGGCGGTGGTGGCGACCGCTTTGGTGGTGGTGGCGACCGCTTTGGTGGTGGTGGCGACCGCTTTGGTGGTGGTGGCGACCGGTTCGGCGGCGGTGGCTCGCGCTTTGGGAACCGCGACGACGCGCGCGGCGACGACCGCTTCGCTGGCGCGTTCGGCGGCATGCGTGTGAGCGACAGCCGCAGCCAGGAGTCTGCAGCTGCGTCGTCGGCGTCGGCGCCTGCGGCGACGGACAAGAAGGCGAGCGCGCAGCAGAAGCGCGAGGAGCGCAAGAAGAAGGCGGAGGAGGAGCGTCTCGCGGCCGAGGAGGCGAAGCGCGCGGCGGCGGAGAAGAAGAAGGCGGCAGAGGCGGCGGCCGCGCAGCAGGCGGAGACGGACCGCCAGACGCTCCAGGAGGTGCTGGCGAGCGGCAAGAAGGGCGAAGCGCTCGCGGCCGTCGCCAAGGACGTGTACAAGAAGCTCGGGCACCCGTCCGGCGCCGTCGTGGTGGAGGCCGTGACGGCGGCGGCCGAGGACGTGGCCAAGGCGAGCGCGAACTGGATCGCGCCGACGGCGTACGGCGAGCTGCTCAAGGTGTCGCTCGAGGGCACGGAGAAGGCGAACCAGGTGAAGGCGCTGTACGCGCTGCAGGTGTTCCTCAACGCGCACGACTTCCCCAAGGGCGTGCTTGAGAAGTGCTTCATGGCGCTCTACAGCCTCGACATTGTCGAGGACGCGGCGTTCATCGAGTACAAGTACGACGTCGAGAGCGACGCGCCCGGCCGCATGAAGGCGATTGTGCAGACGTCCAACTGGCTCACGTGGCTCGAGACGCCCGAGTCGGGGGACGAAGACGAGGACGACGAATAGACGGCTCGACACGCGGCGGGCGGGCGGGTGGTGGTGGCTGGCGCTGCCTGCCTGCCTGCCTGCCTGCTGGAGGCTTGGGACTGCGTGGTAGAGCGAAGTGAGCGAGCGGGGCGGCAGCGATGGATAAGGGCCCAATATATTAGCATGCGTCTGTCGTCGCGCTCTCGATCTTGTCGTTCTCGTGCATGGGAGCGCCAGCGGCTGATCCGCTTGCTCTGTGTCAGAGAGATGCCGTCTGAAGATTCAAGTTGCCACGTGTCCACAGCTCACACTAACGTGTTGGAAAATAAGTCCCACGAATGGCTTGAAAATTGTATGAAGCGAAGGAATTGAGGTTGATGATCAACGAGGTACAGAACCAGTGTTACCTTGACTTTTGTATGTGAAAGTCGACCAAGACTTGTTCCTGCAAATAATCCCCCTTCCCAAAACGCGATCTTTTGCCATTCCAGTCTTTGCCAGCTCCAGCGCAAGTCGACGAGAAATAAGCAAGGGAAGGAAGATGGCCAAGTGGGGTGCGTCGACAGCGCTCGTGCTGCTCGTGGCGCTCGTGGCGGCGCTGAGCGCGTCCGCGGACGGCTCCAAGGGGCCGAAGATCACGAACCAGGTGTTCTTCGATGTGAGCATCGGCGGGAAGGCGGCGGGCCGCATCGTCATGGGGCTCTACGGCAAGACGGTGCCCAAGACGGTCGAGAACTTTCGCGCGCTCTGCACGGGCGAGAAGGGCGTGGGCACGAAGGGCAAGCCGCTGCACTTTAAGGACAGCATCTTCCACCGCATCATCCCCAACTTTATGGTGCAGGGCGTACGTGCAGCGCTGTGTGTATCTGAAGAAGGGTGGCGTTCGAGGGGGGGAGTTCAGACCGACTGTGGAGACTGACGCATCTCTCTCTCTCTCGATCACGCGCGTGCAGGGCGACTTCACGGACTTCAACGGCATGGGCGGCGAGAGCATCTACGGCGAGAAGTTTGCGGACGAGAACTTCAAGCTGTGCGTTCTGCTCGCGTGGGCCGTGGCGGTTGCTTGGCTTGGATTTCCCTTGTGCGCAGTCCACTGACGCGTCGGAAATGTGATGGATGGCTGTGGGTGGTGGTGGTGGTGGTGGTTTGTTCGCTCTGCGCAGTAAGCACACGGGGCCGGGCGTGCTGAGCATGGCGAACTCGGGCGCGAACACGAATGGCAGCCAGTTCTTCATCTGCACGGTGAAGACGTCGTGGCTCGACGGCCGCCACGTGGTCTTTGGCCGCGTGGTGGGCGGCATGGACGTGCTCAAGGCGGTCGAGGGCGTCGGCTCGCAGAGCGGCACGCCGAGCCAGACGGTGACGATCACCGAGAGCGGCGAGCTGGCGGAGGACGAGTGGGTGGCCGCCGAGTAAGCAAGCGGTGCGTCACGCGGGTGGCGACGGATCCGTCGAGTGACGAAAAGGGCGAGAGGGACGAAGAGCGACAGACAGCGGTGCGAGGGTGAGGGACTTCTGTTAGTAAGAGGGTGGGCGACCGTGAAGGAATGAAACGCGTCGTTCGCTCCCTTCCTTGATGGACAAGTGTCGAGCGAGCGATCTTGAAAATCTGCACAACCCAAAGTCGGAGCTGATTCCCACGTATCACTTGGTTTCAGTATTCCACTCACGACTCCAGGCTTTCTAATCATTGCTGTGAGTCGGCCACTCATGGCCCCTCTTTTACACTTGGGGGTTGTATACCCTTCCCACTCTCAATCCTGCGATCCGCTCACGTGTGACGCCACTTGGCTGCTCTTGACCGTAGTGCCATGGCGCAGCACAGCCCGAACCTCATGGAGTTCGACGACGACTCGCCCCGCGTGGCGCCGCCCGCATCTCTCGCGGTCTCCGGCGTGCCCAGCGGCCCCAGTGGCGGCTACTTCTCGGATCTGCGGCCGCCACCGCCAGCACCAGCGCCGGTGCAAGTCGCTGCTCCGGAGCCACTCCCGCTCCTGTCTCCGCAGCCGGCCGCGCCCGAGCCCGAGCGCCTCGCGCTCAGCTTCTTCGTGTCCTGCACGGGCGTGGACGGCGCGCTGGCGGCCGGGTCGTCATCCGCGCGCACGGCCCAGACGTTCGTGCGCGGCGCGCTCAGCATGCTGGCGCAGTCGACCGGCGGGAAGGCCAAGGCGCCGCCCGCCGCCGACGTGAACGTCGAGGTGCGCGTGTCCCGCGAGCTCCCGGCGCACCGCGAGCACGCGGGTGAGAGCGACACCGCCGAGGGCAGCGCGCTCGGCAGCGAGAGCTACTGGAGCGAGCGGCGCCGCAGCCGCGACCCGCACTTCGCGGTCGGCTTCACGGTGCAGTGCCAGGCGCTCGCGGCGTTCGACCGGCACGTGCAGATCATGGTGATGGTGCCGGACGAGGGCCAGGCGTCGAACAAGAACAGCCAGCTCTTTGGCTACGCGCAGACGACGTTCCACGAGATGTACGCGGTGGCCGCGAGCGGCGGCTGTCGGCAGCAGCTCACGCTGCCCGTGCACTCGACGCTGCTGGACGGCGCGACCGTCGTGCTCAGCTTTGCGGACGTGCGCCCGCTGCCGCACGCGCTCTTCGCCGCGCACCACAACGCGTTCCGCACGTTCCGGTTCGCGCCGCCGACGGGCGACGGCGCCCCGACGCTCGCGGTCGAGGAGGCAGCCGAAGTGGACTTTAGCGTCACGATCCCGCTGCAGCTCATGACCGTGTGCCACCTCGAGCTGTCGCAGATGTACGAGGACTGGAAGGCGCGGTACAACTACAACCGCAAGAAGAGCCGGCACTTTGCGGACGACGCCGAGGCGCTCAGCTTTGGTCACGACGTCTACCGGGTGCAGGTGATCTGCGGACGGAACCTCAGCGCTGGTAGCGGCGGCTCCGGCGCTGGGGCGCTCGATGGCGTGAGCACTGGACGTTCGTCGACGTTCTCGCTCGCGGGGCGGGGCGGCATCATGAACCGCCTAAAGACCCAAGCGGGCAAGTGGGGCGGCCCAGGAGGAGGCGGAGCCAGCGGCGACCTGTCGGGCGACTCTGGCGGCGCCGTGAACCCGTTCGTCGTGGTCAAGTACTCGGAGGGCTCGAGCGGCCCGCCGCACGAGTTGGCGGTCGGCCGGACGAACACCGAGTATGACACGGGGAACCCGGTGTGGTCCTCGAACAAGCACGCGGCCAAGTGCCCGCACGGCAAGCCGACGACCAAGATGTTCGTGTCGGCGTCGCTGCCAAGCCGCGTCGAGGTCTCGCCTGTGAACACGCTCAAGCAGTTCCTGTTCTACCGCCCGAGCGCGCTGCAGAGCGGGACCGGCGAGCTCACCGGCTGGCTGCGCTTCGAGGTCTTCAACGAGAGCTACGCGTACATGACGGGCGTCGAGCACGAGCTCCTGGGCGAAGTCACGATCCCCCTGCAGAGTGTGCGCGACGCGATGGCTGTCGAGCAGCACGTGGTCGCTGAAGCTGAAGCCGACAGCGTGGGGGCGGAGGAGCCGCTGGTGTCGTCGCCACATGAGACCCGCAGGCCCACGGTGTCGTCACTGACGCTCGTCGACTGGTTCGACGTCCGGTCCCCGACGACAGACGAGGTGTTCGGCCAGCTCCAGCTGCGTCTGAACATCCTATTGGCCAACCCTGTGGCGTCGGATCCACAGCCGCTGCCGCCGTCGGTGGTGGTGGACGACTTGCTGCTGGGTGCAGACGATGACGACGCGCTGCTCGCGCCGGAACTCCGCACGCAGCGCCTGGCAGCCGAGTGCCAACCGCCGCCGTCGCCGCCGCCGACGTCGAACGTGCTCGAGCGCGAGATGCCGCTCGAGTTCCTGCACCCGCACGTGCTGACGCTGCGGCGGCACCTGGCGGAGGTGGCGGGCATGATCCGCGTGAGCGAGCGCTTGCTGGCGCAGCGCCAGACGTTCAAGTCGAGCCAGGACAAGAAGCGCGCCGACGTGCAGAGCCTCCCGACGAACCTCCACGTGTCGTACTTTCGCATCTACCGGAACGTCGCGTCGTCGTCGTCAGATATGTCGTCGTCAGCTTTGCCGTCGTCGTCGGTGGCTACGGTGCCAGTGCACCACCCGCAGGCGTCGACCGAGGACCTGCTCGACCTCGGCTTCTCGAACGCCAACGCCGACGCCAACGAACTGCCAGCGGCTGGCGCGAGCTCTGAGGCGCCGGCGCTCGAGCGGCCAGAGACGCACACGACGGTCACGTGCGGCGCGCCGACAGCGCACGCGATGGGCCTGTCTGAGTCGGGTCTGCGCGAGATGGAGCTCGAGATCCACCGCCTGCAGGGACTGCTGGACAAGTGCACGCCGCGCGTGCGCCTGACGACGGGCGGGGGCGACGCCGCGTCGTTCGTGGCGGAGGACGCGGCCAGCGACGCTGTGTTCGCGTCGATCGCGGACGAGCTGGAGGGTGACGAAGGCGACAGTGGCGACGCTGGCGACGCTGGCGACACAGATGCTCTTGTCGAGAGCGCGACGCAGAGTGCGAAGCCGCCGCCGTCGCCCAAGAAAGCGGCGGCTGCGGGCGCGGCGACCAAGTACTCGACGATGGCGGCGCGCGCAGTCGCAGGCGCCAAGGCCGCGAAGAAGCGGCTGCCGGCGCCCAAAAAGGCGGCCAAGCCAAAGGACCACGCAGCGCCACAGCAGCTGTTGACAGCGACAACAACAACAGCTACAGAAAACGACGGTGGCAGCAGTGCGAAGACGGGCGACGCCACCACGTCCAAGTACCCGGTGCTGCGCACAGAGGCGGAGGCGGACGACGGCGCGGACCCGACGGCGTCGGTCAACTACGCGGTGCGCGTGCTGTGCCGGCTCGAGATGCTGCGCACCGAATACTACTTGCGCAAGAGTGTGGCGGTGGCGCAGGCGGTAAGCGGCCTCGTCGCGTGCTTCGTGGCGGAGCTCGAGCTGCGGCTCGCGGCGCGGGACGACGCGGCGCTCGCGCAGCTGGCGACCGTCGGCTTCCTCGTGGGCTGGGAGAGCCTCATCTCGAGCCACGGCAAGGAGCTGCGCATGCTCTCGGATGCGTGGGTGGCGATCAAGTGCCTCGAGACGTTCGCGTTCGAGCTGGTCGAGGGCGAGAGTGCGAGCCTGGAGAGTGCGAGTGGAGGAAGCCAGGAGGACCTGAGTCGGAGTCGGAGTCTGAATCGGAGCGGATCAGGCGCCGCCGTCGTGCTCGAGAAGCGCGAGCACGTAGGCTACACGATCCGCGTGGCGGTGCCGCCCGCGCAGTTCGCGCGGCTGCCGGCGGCGCTGCAGCGCGGGGGTCTCGTCGCCGTCACGTCCGTGCTCTTCACGCAGGGCATCAACGAGATGCAGAGCCTCGCGAACATGGTCGGCCACGCAGGCGTGTCGATCCAGAACAAGATCAACAGCACGAGCTTCCGGGCGCTCGTGGCGTACGCCAACCGCCTCTCGGCGAGCAGCAGAGAGAGCGGGCAGGATGGACAGGGCGGCAGCAGTGGGCCGCCTGCCCCCGCGGCGGACGAGAGTCTGCGGCACCTCCGCGTGAGCGTCGAGGGCGAGAGCTCGTCGGCCAAGAACACGTGCATCCTGCTGCACGCGAGCGACGCGGTGCGCAGCCTCCGCGGCGGCCGCCTCACGTTCTGCAAGTCCGGCAAGGACCGCACGGCCATGAGCGTGACGCTCGAGCAGGCGCGGCGGCTTGTGCAGCGCCAGCGCCACGTGCTCGAGGCGATCGAGGCCGGCGGCGGCGCCGGGGCCCCCACCACCGCTGCTGCTGGGCCGCTCGACGAGGTCCAGAGTGTCGCGAACGTGCTGCGCGCGTTCGGCGTGCGCATGGCGATCGCGCACAAGAACGTCGGGCGCTTCCAGTACTCGTTCAACGCCCTCCAGCGCAAGCTTCTGCCCGAGATCTACCGCCCGCCGGTCGCCACGATCCAGGACATGGTCACGTCCGTGACCGCCCGCGACTCGTAGTGGCCGCGCGGCTGTTGGCTGTGGGTAGTACACGCCTGTAGGAGAGGGAGGAGGAGACAGGAACGAACGCATGGGGAGACAACGCGAGTGGTGGTGCATTGGGCGTCCGTTGTGTACACATGCGAGTTGTGGTGATCGATCGGCAGGCAGTCGCCTATTCTTCGTGCGCTGACAGTTGGAGACGTCCCAGACGAGCTGTCGTCTCGAGCGTCTCGAGCAGCTCCTGCGACGCCGCCGCAATCTCGACGCGGGTCGGCGACAACGCGCTCGGTGCGCACGCAAAGAGCGCTTTCTCGGCGTCCACGTCGTCGCTCGCAGCAGCTTTGCGCATCGCCTCGCAGGCGACGTGCGCGTCAAGCAAACTGGAGACGTTCGCTACCTCCACCACTCGCGTGACGACACTGTCGCCACCTCCCGCCTTTAGCCGCAGTGGGGGCACCACGAGCGCCAACAGCACTTGCAGCACCGCAGTCGAGCGTTTGCCCGACGTGTGCGCCTTGTAAATCGCGCCGCTCGTCTCGATCTCCCAGCGCTGTGTCGTCTCGAGAGCCGACGCCACAGCGCCGGAGAGCTGATGTGCACTCACGGCCGCCCTCGCGTCGGCACCACACAACCGCTCGACGCTCGCGAGTTCAGCGCGCCACTTGTCGTCCGTCCACTTGCTCAGATGCTGCAGCAGCGTCGAGAAGAGCCCCAGTACAGTGTCCGCGTCGCTGTCGGCGTCGCTGCTGCTGCTGCTGCTTTGTGTACCTGTGAACTCGGGCGACTGCTTCAAGAACGCGAGCACCGTGCGCTCGCTCACCAAGTTGAGAACCGGCGCTGCGACCATGTCCCCAGGCACCACCACGCTGTGCGATCGCAACGTCGCGCTCAGCAGCTCCGCCAGTGCCGTGTACGTCTCCGCCTCGCGGAGCTCCGTCACGAGCTGTCGGTGCTGTCGGCAGAACTCGAGACGCTGAGACAGAAGCGTGTCGTCGTCAGTGCCACTAGCGATCTGCACGCGGAAGACGGGAGAGTACTCTGCAGACGAACACGCGACAAAGTACACAACTCCCGGCTCCAGGCCCAGCGCGAGGTTGTGAACACCAACAGCAGTCAGCTCTTCAACCAGGCGCGTGCGCAGCTCCGCCACGTCCCGAGCAAAAGACCCGCTCGTGAGCGCACACAACTGAACAACGGCTGCGTCGACGCCCACGAGTGTGGAGTCGATGCGCTCCACTACGGCTGCTTCGCTGTCGACGTCGTCACCGAGCACCGCCTGCCACGCGCGGCGCGCAAGTCGCGTCCCGTGGTGAATGGCGTTGCGCGTTCGCTCTTGGACCCCGAGGCTCAAGCAGTCCATGGCGCCGTCGAGCGTCAACGACATTGGGGCTGAGAGTACGCCCGAGCGAGCGCTCGACTCGGGCGCCGACAGTTCCAGCTTGCTGACAAACACGCGTGCGGACTGGAACAGCAGCTGCCGACTGTCGTCGACGTTGTCGTCTGCTGCGAGCGCAGAGGCAGCGACGCTCAGATCGTGCGCCAGCGTGGTGAGCACCACGATGCGCTTGATCGAACGAGGCGACACGGCCCTGCACGCGGCTTCAAGATCCGCACGAAGGCTGCTGGTCGCACTCTCCGAGCGAACAACCACGACCTTGTCGAACACCAGCTGGTGGCGGGTGCTCGCGGGGAGCAGCAGCAGCGCCTCGAGCTGCTTCAGCAGTCTGTCGGGGCCCGACGCACCACTCGCCACCAAGCACAGAACGCGGTACGAGCGGCAGGATGCCCCCAAGCAGTGCCGGATCTGTTCGCGCACCGCCAGCTTCGACAAGACCGAGTCGTTGGATGGCGCAGCGGACGTGGCGCTCTCGAGACTCGCCTCGTCGACGCGCACCATGACGACGCTCGACGGTTCCTCGCAGTCTGGTGGCGTCGCCCGACTGGGAGCGAACGGAGACGTCGTCATCACCACGCGCTGGTTCTGCGCAAGCACCGTGACGCCGACGCGAGCCGTGACGCACACCTGCTGGTCGGGAGCGAGCACGGTGCGACTGGCGCGCGCGTCCTCGAGCAACTCGTTCGAGTAGTACGCGCCGACGTCGTTCGCCGTGGAGACCGTGATGTGCGGGACCTTGGTGTATACCTTGAGCGCGAGTGGGCTCACAATCTCGACGCGGAGACACTGGCCGCGCGCGTCCTGCACGAGCTCCGTGGCGCGGACGACAACCGTGTCGCCGATCTCGACGCCGCGGACGTAGCCTGTCGTCGGGCGGTAGTACAGCGTCACGTGCTCGGCGATCACGTTCGCGTGGCGCGGCGGGAACGCGCGCAGCAGCGTCGCGCGGTCGCTCGCGTCGAGGAAGAGCCCCACGTACACCGGAGTGCTCACTGGGCTCTGCGAGACCGGATTCCTGCTGATCATCGCGTGCTCAAAGCGCGGGGAGAGCGCCAGTGCCGTGTTGTCGGCGTCCCAGCGCAGGAACATCTGCACGACCTTGGGCACCAGCACGCCGTGTGAGTTGCGCATCGCCATCTCAACGCACGTCGTGAGGTCCGGGCAGCGCATCTCGAGCACTTGCACGCGACAGCCGCTCGCGCGCGCGCGCTGCACGTAGTGCTCGTACTCCCACGCCTGCGTGTGCGTGTTGTCGACGACCACGACGTCCGCCGCGTTGCGATGCAGCGCGTCCTCGAACGCCGCCTTGCACGCGTCGTGCGCCTTCCCAATGCGCTTCACGTCAAAGACGTACCCGCGCGGGCCGACAAAGTACCGGTCCGCCGACACAACCACGCACGTCGCGGGCGTTGGCGTGCGCGCAGCGCAGACTGCCGCGATCTCGCGGCTGAACGTGCTCTTCCCGCTACCAGGGATCCCGCGAAGGACCACGACCGCCGGCCTCGTCGTCTGCGCGTTGTGCTGCAGCAGGTCGTCGACGAGCGCGACAAGCGCGGGGTACTGGGCCGCTGGCGACGATGACGCACCGACTGCTGGCGACAGTGTGGGAGGGAGGTGCACGACCTGGACGACAGCGTGGGTGCGTGCGTCCTCGACTACGAGCTGGCTCCACCGCACGGCGCCCGCCCAGTCCAAGAGCTGCTCGCTGCGCGCGTCGTCCGCAAACGGCGACGCCTTGGAGACTGCAGACGCTAGCGCGAAGCTCTGGAGCCCGCGGGCGGGGAGCAGCGCGCGGCCGTAGACGCCCGCACTCCGCATCTGCAGCAGCAGCGCGGTCGCGAACGCCCACAGCGCGTCCTCTGCGCGCGGCGAGAGCGACAGCTCGTACGTCCACTCGGCCGCGCTCCCGACGCGCGCTCGGGCCGCCAGCACCGCCTCCGCGCCGCCGTCGCTGTCGCTGTCGCTATCCGTGGGCCGGCGCTGCGCCGCCAGCACGCGCTGGAACGCGACGAGCTGCTCCCAGTCGTTTATTCCGAAGAGCGCGAGCGGCACGCGCACCGCGCCGTCGGCCGGCGACAGAGCCGCTTCGTCGGGGAACAACCCGCAGAACGCGCGCGCGTTCGCGTGCAGCGCGGGGATCGCGCGCGTGGGGATGCGCAGCGCGACCGCGTACTGCGCGACGCTGCTCTGCACCATCGCGCGGATGTCGGCGTCGCTCAGGTCGGTCGACGGCGGGCGGCGGCTGCTGCCGCGCCATCGTCCAGAGCCGCCGCCGCCGGCGCGGCTCAGCGTCGGGCGGGACGATGGCGCGCCACCAGAGTCAGCGCCGCCGCCAGCGTGCGCGCTCTGGCGCCAGGA
>SMMQ01000417.1:8522-20336 GCA_008271595.1 [Pythium] brassicae (nom. inval.) | reverse complement strand
AGCTCGTGCGGCGCGACAAAGTCCTTGGCGAGCGTCGCGCGCGTCTGCACCTCGACGAGTCCCTCGCGCGCGAACCGCTGGCCCACGACGACGCGGAACGGGAACCCGAGCAGCTCGGACTCGGCGAGCTTCGAGCCCGGGCGCTCGCGCCAGCGATCGTCCAGGAGCACGTCGTCCGGGTCGAGGCCCGCGACGGCGCCGGACGCGAGCTCGCGCGCGATGGCCACTGCGGTCTGCGCCAGCGGCTCGTCCGCGCTCGAGCTGCCGATAGCGAGCACGACCACCTTGTACGGCGCGATGGCTGTCGGCCACACGATCCCGCGTGCGTCGTGCGCCACCTCGACGGCGGCCGCCAGGAGCCGCGAGACGCCCATGCCGTAGCAGCCCATCTCCAGCACGCTGTCGCGCTCGCCGGGGCCGCCGCCGCTCGTCACGCCGAACGGCTTGGAGTACTTGGTGCCGAGGTAGAACACGTGGCCGACCTCGATGCCGCGCTTCGCCTGCAGCGGCGCGTGCGATGAGCAGCGCGGGCAGCCGTCGCCTGCGCGCGCCACGCGGAAGTGCCCGCGGTGCACGCGCACTGGGCCGTCGGGCGCGTCGAACGCTGCGGCGGCCCGCGCTACGAGCAGCGCTGCGCCTGTCGCATCCGCTGTCGTGTCGGCGTCCAGCGAGTCGTCGACGAAGACCGAGAGCTGCACGTGCGCGACGTCCAGCGCCGCCAGCGCACTCGCGCTCACGGCCTCGAGCTCCTCGCCGCCAAAGAAGCTCTTGAGCGACAGCGCGTTGACCTCGCGGTCGCGGCGCGCAAACACGACAGCATAGCGCGGCGGCTCTGCGTCGCCGACCGCACCACTGTCGGCACTGTCGTTGTCGTTGTCGCCACTGTCGGCGTGCTCGCGCAGCACCTTCACTGTGAACGGGGCCGGTGCGTCGCTGTCGCTGCCACCGCCCAGCGCTGCAAGCGCTTGCCAGACGCGCACGTCGCGCGCGTGCAGCAGCTGTTGGATGCGCTCGCTGCTGTCGCGACGCGGGAGCTCATCGTTGTCGTTGTCGGCGGCGGCTGTCGCTGTCGCTGACGCGCGCGCCGCGTCCGACGGCAGCACGCCGACCGCTTTCTCGACGTTCGCCGCGTAGCCGCACGCCGGCGTCGCGCACGAGAGGATCGCGTCCTCGCCGACGTCCGCGACGACGTGGAACTCGTGCGAGAGGCTGCCGCCGATCGCGCCCGAATCGGCCTCGACCTTGGCGACCGGCAGGCGCAGGCGCGTCACCAGAATCGCCTCGTACGCGCGCACGACGTCTGCGTACGTTTCGAGCGCGGCCTCGAAGCTCGCGTCAAACGAGTACATGTCCTTCATGACGAACTCGCGTGCGCGCAGGAGCCCAAAGCGCGGGCGGATCTCGTCGCGGAACTTCTTGCCGACCTGGTACAAGCGCAGCGAGCCGCCGACGTGGCTGCCGGGCGCAAAGTGGCTCGCCACGAGGCTCGTCACGCTCTCCTCGTGGGTCGGCGCGAGCACGTGCAGCGCGGCGCGGCGGTCGGCGAACGTCATGAGCTCCGGCCCGCGCGCCTGCCAGCGGCCCGACTGCTGCCAGAGCTCGGCCGGGGTGATGAGCGGCAGGTCGATCTTGTTGCCGCGGATCGCGCGCATCTCGGCGTCGATGAGCGCCTCGAGCTTCGCCACCACGCGGCGCCCGAGCGGCAGGAACGCGAACGTGCCGTGGCCGCTCTTGCGCACAAAGCCGCCGCGCACGAGCAGCTGGTGGCTCGGGATCGCAGCGTCCGCCGGCACCTCCTTCTCTGTCGGCACCCACAGCGTCGAGCGGAGCGCGAACGGAGGCGGCGCCGGGGCTGCGCGGAGGCTGCTGCTGGCGCGCCGGCAGAGGCGTCCACGCGCCGCCGCCCACATGCTCGCTCTTCAGTGGCGACTGCGGAATGTGGTGTGTGTGGCGAGTGGAAAACCCCCCAGTGTTCGTAGTTGCATTCTATCGGGGTGTTTGCGCCGATAAAGTGCAACTAAGAGAACTCAAGTTCAGTCCGAAACGGCGGCCATTCAAAAAGATTTGCGCGAGATGGCGGAGCAGGCGCAGAGCGGAGGCTCCCATGGCCGCACCCGCAAGCTCAAGCAGCCGCGCGCCGCCGATATGCCGCGCGTGCTGGCAGAGCTGCTGCGCGAGCCCAAGGTGGCGCTGCTGCACCGCGTGGTGCGCATCGCGGGCCCGGCGGTCGCCTGGGGGCTGCTCAAGCAGACGCTGAAAGTGCAGCAGCAGGGCGGGCAGCCGGTGAACGCGCTGGGCAGCGGCGCCCCCGAGCGCCTGCTCGTGCACGACGCGCAGACACAGCAGGCGGCGCCGCGCCAGCGCACGACCGGCGGCGTCTTCTTCGCGCTGCTGCGCGACACCGTGCCGCGCGAGACGTACCGCGAGATCTACGAGGTCGAGGCGCGCAAGAAGAAGGACGTGAAGAAGCGCGTGCGGTACCAGAAGAAGCAGCGCTTCGAGCGCGAGATCGACCAGCTCGGCTTCCATGTGCTCCACCTCGACCCGCAGCAGAGCGAGCAGCTGCAGGCGACTGCGACTGCGAAGGACAGGGGAGCGGAGGTCGCTGCGCCAGTCGCGCCGTTCGCGCTCGTGCGCGGCGATACGAGTGCAGAGGACGCAGAGGAGGGCGAAGTGGACGGGATGATGGAGCTCGCGTGAGCTGTGAAAGCTGGTTGCTACAGCTCGCATTCACTTGCAAGGCGCGACAGCCTCGCCAACAGGTGGTTCAACACGCTCTTGGTTCCGTTCAGTAACTGGTAGCAGCAGAGCACACGGGGGCTCTTGCGTATCTCGCGATGGCTGTGCAGTGGCTGGCACGTCAGCTGGCGTTCAGTGGTCGTAGTAGGTGTGGTCTCTCGCTTGTGTCACGCCAGGGAAGGTGCTCTACGCTGTCGGCTCCACCTCTGCGCTCGCGGCCGCCAGTGGTGTGGGGCGGTGACGAGGCCCGAGTCGCGTGGGGAAGCAGCTGCGGAGCTCGCAGGCGGCGCGTCGTTCGGTCGCTGCTGCCAGCGCCGCGAACACGAGCGCGACCTGGAGACCCACGAGGGCGAGTGTGAGCAAGCGATCGAGAGCAAGAGAGAACGAGAACAAGAGAGAGAACGAGAGAGCGAGCGAGCTACGCACCAGCACCGCAATCAGCGCGGTCGTGCTGACAAAGTGGGCGAGTTTGCGCACGAACGCGAGCGAACTGCAACAGCAACCCCCGCGTGAGGGTGGCAAAGGGAGAGGAGGGTGGCGGTGGGTCCCGTGAAGGACGCCGACGCACCAGTTGCTGACCACGAGGCTGCACGCTGCGGATATCGGGGGCGGGTCGTCCGAAGCACTCATCGGACTGCGTCGTGTCAAGCATGTAGGAGGCCGACACGAAAGTCAGCCGGTGCGAGCACGCGAGCTCCAGTTCACGATCCTCAGCAATCAGCGAGGACACCGACCACAGGATGGGGTTGCAGCAGCACAGCGCGATGCTCACGCGGAGACTGGAGTGGACCAGCGCGGCGACCCCGAGAGGAAAGAGCAGCAGCGTGATCCCGACGGCCTGGTTGGCTCGTCCGCTCAGCCAGATCCCCCCGACAGCCCCGCACCGTCGGCACCCTCTCGCGCCCCATGAGTCGCGTACCACAGTAGAGCAAGCAGAACGCACCCATGCAAACGCGAGTCGACGGCTCCGAGCGGCCGCGACGGACCCCGACGCGCTCAGCAAGCAGAGCGCGAGTAGCAGGAGCCAGTGCGGCGCGACGAGCAGCGCGGTGCGCCACGAGAACCCCGACTTGCACGCCGAGGGCTCGGCGGTTGCCTCCGCGACGAACTCCCACGCGCACGCCATCGAACTGACCTAGGCGAGGGCGAGCGAGGCCAGGAAGATTGGGTAAGAGGTACAGTGTAGAAGTCGAGCCACCAGCCCTGGCAAGGAGCCCTCACGAGTGCGCTCTTGGTCGGAGCGCGCAGCGCCGTGCGCGCGAAGACGGCGCGTGAGCCGATCGGCTCGTCGTGCCGACCGCGCTGGACCAGGAACCTGGAGAGGGTGCGCCAGCAGGATCGTGCGCTCGCCATTCAATGAGGGCCTAGTACACCGAATGTACTGCAGTGTGCACACAGACGATGTCCCGAGTTGGCAGTTAACGAGCCCGATTGCTTGTGTGTTGGGATGTGGGACTCCAGTGTACTTTCTTGGACATCTTGTTTCAGTATTCGTACAGGTGTGTTGCACCTGGAGGTTCATATGAAAAGACTTTACGGTATCCGACATAGTCCACGTACTGTACACTCGAAGTCCTGTGGGTGCGCTGACATCAGAATCAACATGCGCTAGAGGATGTCGGGCTCACGGACTGTGAAGCGTGTGCACATGCGCGTTTGCTGGCGCCGCTTGGCGCACAAGGTTTCGTGACGTCGGCTTCAGGCGAACTTGTACGAAGTACTGTCCTGGAGTTGGTTGCAGTTCAGGATACTCTCCAGTGTATTTCGGGGTGTGGTGATGCGGAGGTGCTGCTGCTCCCGTCGCACCAGATCCGGAGCGCGTACGTGTGACTCGCACGTGTGTCGCCTTCGCATTAGCAGGACTCTCATGAAACCCAACTGACGGTTGCTGCTTGGTGCGCATTACATTGAAAGTGACACCTCCACCAAGTTCAGCAGAAACGAATGACGCGCAGCGCCGCCACGAGCCGCTCTCGGCTTCAACGTGGCGCAAGTGACCGGCAATTTGTCCGTGCAAAGGGCGGTCCGAGTGCGCGAGCGAGCGAGCTTTTCCGCCCTGTGGTGCCATGGCGCCGCCGCGGTGGGTGCCAGTGTAGCACCAAGCACCAACCAGGAGGGTTTGTTGCAGACAAACCCGCACCACAAGGATGCTGAGTCTGACCAACCTTTTCGATGACCAGCTGAGGGGATTCTCGTATTTTACTATGAAAATATATGAAATCATGGGAATTCGATGTGTGAGCTGTAAGTCTAGTAGTGATATTTGTGAGGTAGCTAAAGACCGGTAAACCGGTTGTCGAAAATGGAACTTGAACTTCTTTCCTTCTTCATCATCATCCCACAACTTTTTATCACTGGCCCCTCTCACAGTCTCAAAGCACGCGAGAAAAAAGCAAGGGAGCAGCAAGCTTCTCAAAAAAGCATCAGCACAAATTCAGTCAACCGGTCGCCATCGGCCGAAAAGCGCTCACTTTCACACTCGCGCAGTGGCGACGACGACGACGACATGATGGACGTCCGCACGCACGCGTGGCCCTCTGCCGCAGGAGCCGCAGGAGACGACGACGTGAAAATGCTGCTGGCGGATCTCGACGACGACGTCGACGTCGACGTCGGCCTCGAGGCGGACGGCAGCGCGATCGTCATGATGACGCTGCAGCCCAGCGGGCCCGGTGGCGCGATGGCGGCCGCCAGCGCGACGTTCTCCGAGGAGGAGCAGCAGCGCGAGCTCTGTGGCGACGCGCAGGAGAGTCCGGACTTTAACGACCATAACGACTTTGACGAGGAGCTCTGGACCGCGGCGGCGCAGGGCGAGTCCTTTGACCTCATCGACGCTGACCAGGAGCCGCTCGCGCTCGCGCCGCCGTTCAGCGAGGTGGCAGCCGGTGCGGGGGCGTCAGCGGCAGTGGGGAGCGACGCGAAGAAGCGCCGCGGCCGCAAACCGTCGGCGAAGCCCAAAGCAGCGCCCAAGAAGGCCACGCGGCCGCCGCCGTCGCCCTCGAAGGCGCGGCTGCGCAACTACGAGCGCCGCAGCCGCACGAAGCGCGAGGTGCGGCTCTCACCTACTGGAGGCTGGTGTAGCTGGTGTAGCTGATGTGGCTCACTGGCGCTGACGCTCTCTCTCTCTCTCTCTCTCTCTCTCTCTTTGTCTCATAGAACACGATGCTGACGATGAAAGACGCTGTGAGCAGCCTCGAGGCGCAGATCGCAGTGTTCTGTAAGCGGCAGCCAAGAGCGGCCGGGAAGCAGCAGACAGTGCGTGACCTGGCGCTCGAAGCGATCCGGCTGAGCCACCAGAACTACCACCTGCGGCGCGCGATCGACGACCACCGGTTCTTCCACTCGATGGTCGGGCTCGAGTTCGAGCACCGCGAGGCGACGCCGCTGCAGCAGATCGAGGCGATGGCGCCGCCGTCGTCCTGGCGGCCGCTCACCGAGGCCTCGTGCTACGGCTTCATCCGCGAGAGCTACCAGGAGATCGCGGCGTTCGCGAGCAGCGCGGACTTTGTCTCGAGCGGGCTCGAGATCTGCGGCTGGCGCGAGAAGCGCAAGCTCTGCGGCACGAGCGTCAAGTTCCAGTTCCACAAGACGTTCGCGAAGGACTGCAGCGAGGAGCTCGCGACACGCAGCTGGGAGATGCGCGCCGTGCAGGACCAGGTGTCGCGGTACTTTGGGCCGTTCCTGGACGTGCAGGTCGAGGTGATCCAGCGGCTCGCGCCGGACGTTGTCGTGGTGCGGCGCAAGATCACGCACACGCAGGACGGCTGGGTGCACCACACGATCTACCTCCTCTTCCGCGCGAAGACGCCCGACGGCCACCTTGTGTGCATCCGCGACATGAACCCGGAGGATACGCGCGAGGGCTTGAGCGCGTTCGTCGGGGCCGCGACGGCGGCGCCCGCGAGCCGCCTCGTCATCTGGTCGAACTGCTTCATCTGGTGGAAGTTCACGACGCTGCCCAAGGCCGAGGCGACTGCGACGCCGACGGCTGCCGACGTTGACGCCGACGCCAGCGCGTCGCCGGCGACAACGACCGGAGGCTTTGAGGTCGAGTACGGCGGCTCGCTGTCGTCGGCCACGTCCGCGGACGCGGCGTTCTGGATGCGCGAGGTGCTGCTCTGCGCGCTCCGGTGGGAGAACCTCGTCATCGGCCCGTTGCTGACGCTCTAGGCGGTTGGGCGAGAGGAGAGCGCCTGCGGCAGTTGGGCGACGCGGGTGGCGTGCGAGTGGCGTTTTGAGTGGTGAGTGGTGGTTGAGGACCGTGATGGCGAGTGGGAAGATGGTGGCGCGGCGCTGGCAGCAGCACGGCCGCGGCGCAACACACGACGACAAGAGCGACGACAATGACGACGACGGGCTCACGGCAGCGGCGGAGCGACGCCGCGATGGCGTCTGCCTGCTGCTCTGCGTGCTGGCGGCGGTGACAGTGTCCGTGTGCTTTGGCGTGGCGGTTGTCGCTTCGGCAGGGCCGACAGCGCGCGCAGAAGCGGTGCTGGCGCGCGTCCGAGCAGCGTCAGCAGTGGACTTTTCTGTCGCGTTCAAGGCGGACGATCGCGCCGACACGCCCGGGCTCCGTCGCGTGCACCGCGCGCTGTACGACCCTGCGATCGTGAGTGTGCACGGGACGCTGTTTCCGAAAGTGTCGGAAGACACGGACCGACTGCGGTTCGACGGCTGGATCCACGTCGAGACGAACGCGAGCCAGCGCCACGAGCTCACGCTCGCCAACCACCGCGGATACCGCACTGTTCGCGAGCTGCCGTCGCTCGTCGTTGTTCGCGAGGGCTGCCTCCGCGCCGGTGACATTCCTCCGCTGCACGCGACAGAGGCGGTCGGCAGCACGGCCTTCAGGGCGGAGGAGCTCTCGGCGTTCGGAGTCAACTGCTCGTCGGGCCAAGCGGTGGAGGTGCTGTTCATGGGCGTGCCGTTCGTGCACTGCGTCGACCAGCCGGCGCTGCGGCGCGTCGACGGGCTGCCGACTCTGTCGCCTGCCGACGCCCGCGAGGCAGCGACGAATACCAGCTCGACGTTTGTGTTTCACGGTGAACGCGTGCGGGTCGAAGCGGTCGTGGCAGCAGCGGAGCAGCCGACGCTGCGGGCTGTCGGCGGCGACGCGGCTGCCCACTGGCGTGAACGAGCGAAGAGCGTACCAGCGTCGTGTGCGTACCTGGAGGCACCGTTGTCGTCGGGGCCGGAGAAGCGGAGTTTCCTGTACCGCCTGCTGCCGCCGCGCTGACCGTGGCCGCCAGGGTTTCAGTAGTCGATCCGACAGCGGCCGCCGACAGAGTTCGTGTGCTTCATATTATATCAACTTGCGTACTAAGCGTTTGTATGGAAGCTGTCGAGTGTGCCTGTGTGCGTGTCGCCGTCGTCGTCTCCGTGCTCCCCTCTCCCTTGCGTCGCCTTCCAGTGGACGACACTACAGTATTGGGCTCTTGTCGTCGCTACTGTCCGCTAGAGCCTTCAACTGTCGCGATCTCCGCCTCCGCGACAGCTTGAGCCTTCGGACTGTCCATTGCAATAGTCACCGCCATCTCCTGCGTCCTCGCGGCGCTCGTTCGCTCGCGCTGCGACGGCCTCTTCGACAACGCAGTCGTCGGCCCACGCGATCACCTCGAGCTTGGCGTGCTGCACAGCGAGCGCGCGAACGGCGTCAAGGTCCACCAGGTCGCGCTTGTTCGCATAGACCCAGCGGAGAACCGGTACGTTCGCTTTCGCCACAGCCTTTGCCACGATCTCGTCCGTACAGCCCTCAGAGCGGTTGTCGTGCAAAAAGTCGAGGATCTCGACGCTCGCGGCGTTGTCCATCGCGGCGGTCGTGCAGCCTTCGGGCCGGTGGTGGTGCAGGAACTGCAGGACGTCTAAGTGTCCGTTCTCGGCTGCGAGGTCCATCGCCACAGTCGTGCAGCCCTCGGAGCGGTGGAAGTGCAGGAAGAGGACGGCGTCGAGGTGCCCGAACGTCGCGGCCGAGTCCATCGCCCACGTCGAGCAGCCGTCGACGCGGTTCTCGTGGAGCCACTGGACGATGTGGAGCAGTCCGTGCTGCGCCGCTATGTCGATCGCCGTGCCGCTGAACGAGAAGTCGTTCTCGTGGAGCCACTTGATCATGTGGAGGTTGTTGTAGCCAGCAGCGTTGTCCATGCGGATGCTCTTGCTGAGTTCGAAGGACTCGGGGTAGTGCTCGATCATCCAAAGCATCGTGTCCATGTCGCCACCCTCGGCGACCGCGCGGAACATTGCCGGCGTGCAGAAGCGGTAGGAGCGCTCGTGGAGCCACTTGAAGACGTCCAAGTGCCCCGACTTCAAACACACGCGTTCGAACACGTAGTGCAAGAACGCCTTGGAGCAGTCGTCGTTCGTGAGCGAGTGCGTCCAGTCGAGCAGCGCCACGTTCGTGCTCATCGCCGCGAGCTGCACGATCTGCCTTGTGCACACCGCCTGCTCCGGGTCGTGGTTGTGGATCGCCTGCGCGGCGTCCAAGTCGCCGTCCTTGACCGCTTGGATGAACGGCTCCGAGGTGCAGCCTTGTGGCTGGATCTCGGTCTGTCCCTTGGCAGTCGGAGCTCCGTCAGTCTGCGAAGGAAGCGTGGACTGCGTCATAGTAGAGTAACGCGTGCGTTGTGGAGCTCAGAGCGAACGGAGAACTGACACATCAAGGTTCGCTCGGCTTGCCTCGCGTTGCCATGCACCGGACATGAGACTCTTCAGGTGCCAAGGAGACCTCGCGGCTAAATATGAAGTTCTTGAAACGGCGACATCCATTCCGGACACACCTGACAGCCATTCTGCTGAACAAGGTGACTTGGAGGAACTGCGCAATGGAAACAGCAAGGGGAGGCGGCAACAGAGACCATCGTAAGATGGTAACGAGGTGGTGGCGGCAGTGAACGTGGGGCAGTTCAACAGCCTCTAAAGATCTTGAGAGCTTGGAAGGTTGCTCTCCAACTTCAAGCGTGACAAAAACACGGAAACGGTTGACATGCGCGACTACCAAATCACAAGTTCAACGTGACGCGTGTCACGTCGCAAGTCAATTATCCACGTCGTGCGCGTCATCACAATTTTCACTGGCAGCAAGTCTCTCAGTCTCATCCGGCCTCTCAGGAGCGCGGGCGCTTGCTCCGGAAGGACTGGTCCAGCAGCACGTTCTCGATCATCTGGTGGCTCGCTGTGATGTTCCAGGCCGTCGAGTTGAGCACAAACTCGGTGAGCGCGCCGACCGTCGGGTCCTTCGCGTGCACGTCCTCGCCGAGCTCTGGCGTGATGATGTAGCACGTCTGCAGCAGCGTGAACTCGGACGACATGGACGTCGGGCGCTTGATCATGAGGTACCCTTTCTCCCGGAAGCGGATGCCCGCGGTCGGCTCGTCGCAGAACTCGAGCGAGTCGATGTGCGCGCCCCAGATGAGCACGACGCGGTCCGGTTCGACGTGCCGCCGGATGATCTGCTTGACCTGAAAGTCCGCCTTCTTGCCGTTCACGTACAGCTCGGCGCCGATGCGCTCGAGCACCGTGTCGTCCGTCGTCTCCATCTGCTGCGGGTGCTTCTCGTAGTAGAACCGCAGCGGGATGTTCTGCATTGAGTGCGTCATGTGCTGCCACACAGCAGTCGCGGTCGCCTCCATATCGAACGGCATCACCTTGTTCGCCACGATCTCGAGGAACGTCCCGCGCGCGTCGTCCACTTTGATCTGCGCATCGCGGTACGACGTCTCCATCTTGCCGAGCCCGTTCGCCTCGAACACGCGGTCGATCTCTTCGTAGCACTGCTCCGCGGCGCGCAGCAGCTCCTCGAAGATGCTCTTGTCGTCCGCGCTCGGCGCCGCCGCGGGCGTGCGACTTGCGCTCGTGCCGAGCCCGAACGACTCGACGAGCTGCGACAAGTCACACAGCGCGTTGAGCGTCTCCTGCTACACAGCCAGCCACACATGCAGAACCACAGCCACAGCCACACACACAACCCAGCACCTTGGCCGTCGTCTTCTTCGTGAGCATCGTGTGCAGGTTCTTAGCGATCTTGATCTGCTCCTCGAGGATGAGCTTGAGCCGGATGTTCTCCATCTCGGCCTTCTCGCGCTCGGCGTGCTGGCGCGTCGCGAGCTCCTTCCACACGCACGACTCCTTCGAGAGCGCGGGCGCCGGCGCCGCGCTGCTCGCGGCGGCTGCGATTGCCGCGCGGTTCGACGAGCTGTGCTGGCTCCACGTGTTGATGCTGAGTTGCTGCAACGCGTTCTGCTGCGACGGCGGGAGCAGCAGCAGGTTGGAGCTGCTCACCTCGGAGCCGGGGCGCTGCAACTGCCCGAGCTGCGTCTCGAGCTCCGCGACCTTCTGGCGCAGGTAGATGAGCTCCTTACGGCGCTCGTCGCGCGCATGGTTCGAGTTAAAGCCCATGGGGCGCTTGCGGCTCTTGCTCGGCTTCGCGCCGGCTGTCGTGCTATTATCCGCGCTCTCAGCCCCAGCAGCTGCGGGCATCTCGCTGTCGCTGCTCGAGCCCCTGCTGCTCCCACCAGAGCTGGTGTGGGTGAAGGAATGGGCCACCGCCGAGTGGTGGGGGTGGTGCGGCGCGAGCACCTGGTGGTGGTAGTGGTGCTGCTGCGCCGCAAAGTCGTCGTACTCGTCCAAGAGCGAGAGGGCGGCCTCGAGCCCGTCGTCGTCCAGCATCAGCGCCGCCATAGCTCCCGCGTCAGCCACGCTCACTCGCTCCTGCTCGCCACTCTTCCCTTGTGAAGCGAATTCAGAACTGATGACGCGAAACGGGCACTCAACGGATGTGTGTGCTTCGTTGTTTGCAAATGTGATATTGCCAGTATATGACCGCAGAAAAATATAGAATTGAGTGTCATGACCACTATTATTGATCTCCAAGTTAATAAACTGAGGTACTAATGATATCAACAGATTTCATTTATGACAGGTTTATTGGATGTGTGAGCCAAAAAGAAGACAGACCACTTTGGCTTGCCAAACTCCAAAACGGGCTCCTTTTAATAAGAGAGAGAGAGAGAGAGAGAGAGAGAGAGAGAGAGAGAGAGAGAGAGAGGCCGTAATGTGCGTCCGCCGTTGTCGTTGATGCCT
>SMMQ01000415.1:1152-13102 GCA_008271595.1 [Pythium] brassicae (nom. inval.) | reverse complement strand
GGGTGCGGTCGGAGTGGAGGCGGGCGGCGACTTGCGGAGACGACGGACGGCGGAGGTCGAAGTGACTTGCTCGAGCCGAGGCGAATCGGAAAGTGTGTTGTCGTGGCTTTTGGCAGCTCCGACAAGATAGCGGTATTGGCGTCATGCTGCATCTGGTAGGGGAGTCGTGCAGTATCAATACATTTAGCTCAAACCTCTGCGAGTTTTGGCGGTTTGCACCTGAATGTACTGATACAGTCTGTAGCGAGCCCTCACAATCCTAGAGGATCGGGCATCAGCGTACTGTCTGTGAATGGAGAGCATTGAATCAAGAAGTTTGGAGGTCTTTCTCGAGACTTGCAAACTCTCTCTCTCTCTCTCTTTCTCATTCTCTCTTTCTCTATCTATCTATCTATCTATCTATCTCTCAGTTGACACATTCCAGTGTGTGAATAGTAGAGTACAGTACTCTACTCTCGTGACAAAGTTGAGTCACCCAACTATGCAGTTCCGAAGAACATCCGAGTCACCTCAGAAGGTGCTGTCACCTTCTGTTGTGCAACGAGAACATTGACGTCGATCGCGTCCAAAACTTCAACGAGCAGGGACTTCTGCAACTGCGGCCACCAGCGCCTTTGAAGGTGCTGGCATAGCTGACAGTGGTGCCCCAATGAGGGACGAACAACTTCGGTATTCTAGCCTCTCCTTTCAAAGTATCCGATGCGCGGAAACGGCGCATACATGAGCTCACGATCCGGATGGAAGTACCGGCGTACTGCGTGCCGGGTCAGTTGCTACAGCTCCGTTCTCCGAGACAACACCTGCTCCAGCCCCATTGATAGGATGCAGGGCGTTCGCTCGTTTGTGAACGAAATAACGAGCGCGGAGCTCCTACTGGATGACTCCAGCCTGAGGACGCCAGGCGGCGAGATCGAGACTGGAGGCATCTAGCGCACGGCCCACAAACTACAGACTCTACTGTACGCACTGTGCCTGCGTATCGGATGTGTGCTTTCGGCGCATCTCAGCATCCTAGCAGAGTACTTGTACGCAGCCCTCGCAGTACTCATTCCTTTGAGTAAAGCGTCGAGCGAGCGAAAACGACACCCTTGAATGGTTTGCGAGGCGTGGTTGTGCTCGGAGGCACTGCCACTGGCATGTGGGCTGCTCGACGGTCAGGCGCATCATAGCACACGTTCGTAAGCGTGCCCAACTTGATGAGTCAAGCCGCATGCCAAGACTGCTGGGCGTTCGCGTTGAGCTTCGCTGACCCCTTGTACGCTCGCTCTCGAGCGTACTCGCGTTCTCGGCCCCGAACTCGGAAAACTGCTTATACTTGTCCACCGTAGTGCTGTATGTATGCGCACTGAAATCGACCACGAGTGTGTCATAGCGTGTGGCAAGGCCGAGGTCAGTCACGCAAATGAGAGCAGGAGAGCTGTTCTGTCCTACACCAAGAGAAAGTACAGGTCTCATCTTCGGCTGCGTGGGACGGCGAGGCATGAGCTGACACACAGCGAACGTCATTGTGATCATCCATGGTTGTACCAGTGATGACAGCATGCGTTGTTGTCGCCTGTAGGCGCTGCCAACATCGCGCCTCGGTCTCGCAAGAAGCGATATCATGAGCTCTCACGAATCGATAGTGTGTGTAAAGGAGGGCAGCGCTTTTGGAGTCACGAAAAAGCAGCCACATTGAAGTGAGCAATTTTGAAGCGAGCGTACATGTGACTGTTCGCGCCGGAGCGAGCGTACGCAGACTGAAGATGGACAGAGACACGACCAGTTTACACCGGAGCGAGCGTACGCAGTCGAAACGGTGCCCTTCGTGATTGGTTCCCCGCGGGTATACAAACTCCATTATAAATTATTTGCGTACAGAGCATCCACACTCACTCCCGCGACCCTTTTTCACCGCAGATCGGCAACACACGAGTGCAGCATGAGGTGCAGGACAGAGCAGACAGGAGCGCGACGCGCTCCTGATTGACCAGCGCAACCACGACGCAACAGCCGTCACGCATGGCCAAGCATCGAACATCGACACGCATTGAGGTTTGGAGAAGATCATGTAATACTGAGTTGTCTCACTTTCCGATTCGCCTCGGCTCGAGCAAGTCACTTCGACCTCCGCCGTCCGTCGTCTCCGCAAGTCGCCGCCCGCCTCCACTCCGACCGCACCCGACTCCGCTCAAACTCGGCTCGCCTGAACTCGCCACGATGGGCAAGAAGGCGTTCTTCACCATGGAGGACTTCAAGTCCGCGTGCAGCCTCTTCTGCTGCGTCTACGGCGTCGGCACGTTAGGCCTGCCTGGCAACTTCTCGCGTGCCGGGCCGTACATCGCCACGTTCGCCATGCTCTTCATGGCGGCCGCGAATGTGTACTCGTCCGTGCTCATCTCGAAGGTCATGCTGATGGCGCCGCGCTCGGTCAAGACGTACGGCGACATGGGTGACTTCGCCATGGGCGGCTTCGGTCGCTGGATCGTCGTCTTCTCGCAGATGTTCTACTGCCTCTCGATCCCTATCTGGTACTTCGTTCTCGGCGGCACGCTGCTCGACAGTCTCTTCCCGAACGCGTTCAGCCAGTCGACGTGGATCATCCTCATGGCCATCACCGTCACGCCCATGTCGCTCGTGCCGACGCTGCGCGAGAGCTCCGGCGCCGCGTTCGCCGGCTGCCTCGCGACGATCTTCGCCGACTGCATCGGCGTGGGCGTGCTGCTTCACGGCATGAGCGGCCACCCGACCGTGCCGACGCCCGACATCTCGTTCAAGCAGGTGGCGACGACGTTTGGCAACCTGTCGCTCGCGTACGGTGCAGGCATCGTCATCCCGGCGCTGCAGCGCGCGCACAGCGACCCGACTCGCATGCCCCGCGTGGTGTTCGTGACCATCACGTTCATTTCGTGCTGCTTTATCACGCTCGCGTCGTCCGGGTACTCGGCCGTGGGATGCCAGATCTCGGGCAACCTCCTCTTTTCCATCTTCCCGGACTCGGTCACCGGACTCTCCAAGCTCGGCTTCCACTCGGACAAGGGACTCGCCATCCTCGCCTACCTCGGCATGCAGCTCCATATTACCATCGCCTTTGCCGTGTTCGTCACGCCTGCGTTCTACATCATGGAGAGAACGATTCTCGGCATGCACAAGGTCAAGCCGGAGGAGCTCGAGGCGGCCGACGGCTTCGAGGCGATCGAGACGCCGGGCGACCGCGCTGCGAGTGAGATGAAGTCGCGCATGTCCAAGCACTCGATCATCTCCGTGGCCGACGCTGAGCGCACTTCGATCAACGCCGAGGCCGAGCGCCGCGAGTACACCGGCGCCAACATCCCCAAGTACCTCGCGCTGCGCATCGTCACGATCATCATCCTTGTCGTCATCGGCATCGCGCTGCGCGACAACTTCGGCGACCTACAAGACTTTATCGGCGCCTCGGCCGTCACGCTCTGCTGTATCATCCTCCCGATCGTCTTCTACCTCAAGCTCAAGTGGACCTCCACGCCGCTGTACGAGAAGGCCTTCGGCATCATCGTCGTCATCGCGTGTGCCGTGCTCGGCTGCTACGTCACTTACAACTCCGGCAAGAACCTCTTCGACGAGGAGGCCACGGACCCGGAGATCCTCTTCCCGTTCTGTTACCCGGAGCACGAGCGGGCCATCTACTACATCAAGAGCACGTAGAGCGGAAGAACGAGTATGTGATGCGGACGCAGCGTCAGTATAGTCAGTCACCTTGATATATTTTTCTTCTCCTTGTCTCCTTATACCAAGTGATTGCCACGCACTCAGAACCACGCTTCGTCCTGTTCATGTCTGCGACTGCCGCTTGTTTTGCGTCAGCTCGAACGCATGAAGCGCACGCAGTCTTCTGCACTCAAGCATTGAATCGTCCGGATACAGGTCAATGGGAGTGTGTGTGTGTGGCTCGTTTATGTAACAGATCAACATTTGGTTTGAGTAAACCCGACAAGTGAATCCATGTGTCACGAAACCGAAGCCATATTGCACTCTGACATCTCGTACTTGCATTGCCCTCGTTGGCCCTCGCCAACCCAATACTAGTACTGTTCAAAACTCGCCCTTGTCCACTTCATCGCTCGCTCACCAGAGAGCTTTCAGTAGCCGTCATACTGTAGCGACACAGTCGACAGCAGCGTCATGAACGCGCCGTGTACGTCCTCCAGCATCATCTCATCGGGATGATCTTGCTCGCGCAGTCGAGATCAGAAAGGGGCGAGCCAACAAACCGCTGCTCTTCGGCCATGCAGACAGCGCTCGCGACTACCAGCAGTATCTACTACTCGGCCAGGATCATTCCGACCGTCTCAAGGATCGCGTGGCGCATCGTGCGAACACAGATACCAAATACAGACACGATGGAGGTGGTGGCCGAGATGTACAGATGTGTAGTCGATCTGGCTGTCTATTATTATATCATAGCCCCCACAGCAGATGATTCCAGTTATTTGGCGAGAAGGCGATGAGCCGGATTGGGGTTTGGAGTCGGGTTAGTGGTGTCAGACTTTTTTTTACATACTTACAAGCACGTTTTTACCAGGTACATGACGCTCGCATTTGAAACTTTCAGTAAGTTTGCGTTTTTACATTTGCTTGGCGCGATTTTTTTCTTCGCCACTCATTTGCTTGCCTGTCATTTTCATTTTGAGATTTGCGCGGGAACGAGAAGAAGCGGGAAACGGCTAACAATGGTGGCGACACGAAGCGAGAAGGTGGGAGCGCTCGCATGCGCGACCACGGGCGAACGACGCGGTGGTGTAGGCGAGGGACGCGCCGGTCTGAAGGACGACGGTGCGAGCGACGCGCCAGGTCGAGTGGCAGTGATGTGTGCTGGCGGCGGCACGGCCGCAAACGCTGATGTGGGCTCGAGCGCGCGCGTGGGGGTGCGAACTGGCGGTGGCACGGTAGTGGACGCGGAAGCGAGTTTAAGCGCGAGCGCGGAAGTGGGCGAGGACGAGGGAGCGAGCGAGGACGAGGGCGTGGGCGAGGATGAGCGAGCGGGCGAGAGCGAGGGGGCTGACGAGGACGGGGACGAGAAAAACGGAGCGGGCGATGACGAGGATGAGGTAGCGGACGACGGTGACGACGCCTATGAGGACGAGGAAGCCGACTACGGCGACGGCAGCGAGGAAGACGAAGTCAGCGAATCGGAAGCTACGGAGAGCGGCGACTGCGAATCTGCGGACGACGGGGAGAGCGAGCCATTCGAGCAGAGGCCGCGTCTCTCCCGTGGAAAGCGGCGACGGTCGGGCGTGAGGCGAACCCGGCGAACCCGGGCGAGAGTGGAACTTGGAAGCCTGGTCGAGGTGCCCGCGCATGCACGAGTCGTGGGAGGCGTTTCCGACGTATCTGGAAAGATACATGAAGGCCACGAAAACTCGCATCCTCGTGTCCGAGACAACGAGCGTGGTGTCAGGAACAAGCAGCTCGCGAACACGATCAAGGGTCGTGCGGGGACTGCTAACCTGGTTCCGGGAAACCTCGAGTGCTACCAGCAGCGCTGCATCTGCACGCGGGGGTGGAGACTCCACCGATCCAGAGGTGTTGCAGGCCGAAAGGGGAAGCGACGCCCGAATCAGACGGTCAACAGTGCGGATTGCCCGTTTCGATTCCTCGCGCAAGCAACGTGTGAAGATGATGACGTCTGGCGCGTGCACGTGAAGCACCAGGTGCTTGAGCACAACCATCCGGTCTCTCGTGCTGTCTTCACCAACATTCCCGCCGTGCGTCGCGTTGATCACGAGTCAGCGATGATGCGAGATGTCAAGAACATGGCGTCGGTCGGTGGGAAGAAGGCGATGACCTACGACTTCATTCGCGAGAACTCGAACCACAAGGTGAGGATGGCCGGCGTCGGCAACCTGATTCAGCGGCTGAAGCGAGACGGCAATACCGTATCGGACGACGACCTCGTTGCCGAGCGTCTTGTCCAGCTCGCCAAAGAAGACCCCGACAGCATGGTGAGCGTGTTCGAGGCGCCGAAGTCGGAGAGCGGCGTGGTCAACATCGCGACGTCGAACATGCGCCGACTATTCCAGCGGTACCCCGAGGTCTTACTGATAGACGCGACACACAAGACCAACCGGAGAGTCAGACATTGCCCAGATTTGATCCATGTTAAAGCAGACAACTCCCAGATCTAACAAACTTATCTTATGCTCCTATTCAGGCTCAACTGCCAGCTGATGACGATCATGGTGATGGACCGATTTGGTTGCGGGCAGGTCGCGCAGCACTCAGTAATCGAAGTCAATGCAGTCTGGCACATTTCGCGAGCGCTCGAGCACTTTCAAGTCGTACACCCACTGTTGACCTCTGTCCGTGCTGTTGTCCTGGAGAAGGACTTCAACGAGATCGGTCCCGTGAAGCGCATGTTTCCAGATACGACCGTTCTCTTGTGCCACATCCACGTTGCTGCGTACTTCCGAAGGCAGCAAAGTCCGGAAAGCGTGGGCGGTTCTCGGCAGGGGGCGTTGCACGTCTTGACGCGATCGTCGCAGGCCTCATGGCAGCTAGGAGCGACGAGGAGAACCAGAGGATGCGATCGGACCTACGCAGCTTCACAGAGAACCGCGATTGTCAAGCGTTCTGGGAATACTACAAGACCAACTGGGACAGCTGCAAGCAGATGTGGGTGGCGCAGTTCCGCTCGGCGGTGCCGAACCTGCGCAACAACACGAACAACCACATCGAGAGCTACTTCAAATAGCTCAAGCGTGAGCTCGACGGCTCCTTCTCGATGCTGGAGTTGCGTGCAGACAGTTCTGCGCATTCAAGCGCGGATGGACGCAGAGTCGGAGAGGAAGGAGGCAAGAGTCGGGCGGAACATCCACCACGAGTACGACGACGAGATGAGCACCCTACGTTGGGCGGCTTCACGCTGGGCGGCGGAGTTTTTGCGGGAGGAGTACGAGCGCGCAATCAACAACGCGGGCCGATACGAGCTTGAGGAGAGGTCAAGGGGTGGGCTTACCAGAGGTGAGCCGCTGCTGTTGCGTCCGTCAAGAATAAGTCGGACCTCAAGACCTACCGCGTCAACATCGCTTCATGCATGTCCGAGTGTGAGTTCTCCGCCACGATGCTTCTCCCGTGTCGACACGTCATGTCGTGCCGACGGCAAGCTGGCGAAATAGAGGACGATCCCGATCACGAATCTGCACTCCAGGTTTGTGACCAGACTTTCCAGATTGGCGCTCCGCGTAGTGTGACGTTGTGCTTTGTGTGATGCTCTGCGTGAAAAAGTGGACAGATGTCGGCCAAGACGACGACAACGGACTCAGCGTCACGTCGGTTGCGCAAATCCGTGTGGCGAAGTACAATGACGCAGCAGCTGCAATTGGGCATCTCACGAACCGGCAGAAGTACGTCCGCGCAAGCGAACTATGCAATCAGATCGCATCTGAGGCGGCGGATACCGCCGCCAGGCAATAGGAGCGGATTCTTGCCGCGTTGGACAAGTTCTTGCGACGAATTAGGTCCGGCGACACGTTCGAAGAAGACGCTGTTGATGTCGGTTCTCCTGCCAGTACCGTGGTGGTCGAGGCTTCCTACGATTCCGCTGTCGTAGGTGGTGCTGATGTGATGGACGGCACCGACAGTGGGGACGATGCGAGTCAAGCCATTTCGCAGACGAACAGTCTGTTTCCGCAGACACTAGAAGTCGACGTCTCTGCCAACATCGCGTGAATCGACTTCCTCGAGCCCGTGTCGGTCAAAGCTGCGGCTGTTATTGCCGGCGCGGGAGAACCGCTCGAGACAGTCTCAACCAGACAATGAGTCGCAGACAGCCCACCATTCAGAGCTTGAGAGCGAATCGCAGGCAGCCTCTCTGACGCAGCGAGAGCGAGAGCCGCAAGCGGCCAAGCTCGAGGCCGCGACAACTGCGAGGTGGGTGATCTTCAAATTGCTGCCATACTTTTTCCATATTTCGTTTTAGTTGCCGTGTTGCTCTGACGCTCTCGCTGATCACAGAATGAGGACTCAAGATCGTTCTGAGCACGCCGTCGCCCATATTCCGAAGGCCCAAGCTAAACAAGACGGTAGATCGAGCGAGTTCGCGACGAGAATACTCCTCGAGTGTCGACCTGCGTCTTCAGCTTTGTGAAGCCGATGTTGCGGCTGTATGGGAGCAGATCCAGGCCGGTATGCCATCGATGCTTGCATGTCACGGGTACTTGTCCGAGTACCAAGAGGTGGCGCAAAAGTCCGTGAAGCAGATCGAGTTCGTGCAGCACGTCGAGATCGTGGTACCCAAGTCGCCTCTCCTGCTACCGGAGCGCGTTCTTCAGCGCTGCCTCGACGTTATGCGAAAGCAAGAGAACCATGTCGTCGTCGGAGATGGCGCAGACGCCGCCGGAGGCGTGTCAATCGACGTCTCTCTCACTCTGTCTACCGCTCAGCTCATGGCGATGGGTGAACTAGTGCGAGTGCGCGCTCGCGCGTTTTGCCGCCCCAAAGGAAAACCCGGCCCGGTCGGCATCCTGACGGATCGCGATATCCGGACGCTGCCGGAATTGCCGCTTTGCATATTGCATTTTGTAGGTTAGTGTGCACCACACTTAGGATCAGATTAGGAGATTATTAGTTTTGGTAGGTTGCTCCCTATCAAATTGGGGAGCAGGCCTTTTAAGGGCCGGCCCAACAATACAGTCCCGAAATCTCCCACATCCGCGCAAGTCCCTCCGGCCTGAGCCGCTCAAGGGAACGACCGGCCGACAAGGTAAGCCTGTACGTCCAAGTGCGTGTAGCTTGCCCAGCCGTGCGTTCATTGAGTTCTGTCTGGGTGTACGAGTGCGAGTGAGTGTGTAACCCGGGGCTGAGCCCTAATATATCGGGGTCTTGGCTACGCCAAGCCGGTAGTCCATATCGTTAGCCCATACGTGCTTGTGTGACTGCCGGAAGGGGGTTGCCGAGTAGAGTTTCATATCAAGGAGTGAGGTGAGCAACTGAGTTGGGTAGAGAGTCGATTGCCCAGGTGTGTGAGCTGTGTGGAAGTTTGCAGGGCGTACTGAAGTGGATAACGGTGACCTTCGTACAGCCGCCTGAGATCCGCCTGTGCACGAGTTGCCAGGTGTCGATCAAGAGGTCCGGCTGAGCCTAACAGCCCAGCCGTCGACCAGGTGTCTGTTGGAGGCGGGGGCCCTCCAGCATCGACGAGTGCTTAGCCCCCTGACTTTGACTGCGTACATATCTGCGTGTGTGTGCGAGTGCAAGGTCGACCCACAGGAGAGTGGCGTCCTAGGTGTGTCCGAGTCGAAGGGTCTGTGAACGGTCAGCTCAGCTGTCCAAGTAACCCCCAGATTCAAAGGACGAAAGGGATCACTTTGTGCGGTACTGACCAACCGAGCCAGGAGGCTGGGCCATACCTTTGGCTCTAGTTCTCCGAGCCCGAAAGAAAGCGTGCCACTTCATCACAGATGGGTCAGCTCCTCGACATGAAAAACGTGTGCCGAGAGGGCGTGCGACTGTGCGACTGGCTGAAAGTGTACGTGGCGCCGCTGAACTCTGCTGCGGCAATCACAGCAGCGCGACTCGAAAATCGGTATCCGGACACAAGCGTCTTCGACGACTGTGCGGTGCGTCGTCTCTACCAGTTCCGCCCGACTGTCTGGCTCAGCTATCCTGTCATATCGGCGTTCTGTGCTGCGGTGATTGGACTCGCAAACTCGCCGGTGATGCACCTCGAGGCACTCGAGCAGACGTCGAGGGGGGGGGGTGGTGATTGAAGAACGTGAATCCCGCTGGGTGACGGCTCTCGTTCACGCTCTCGTCGCACATGGCATCGTGCTTGCTCCCATACATGTCGACAAGTCGCATTGCGTGGCTCTGGTGGTCGATCGACCTCGCTCGACGATCTTCGCGTACGACAACAAAGAAACCGAGAAGAGCAACGAGTTCCTGCAACGCCTCGGAGAAGAGATAGCACGCAAGTGGCTGATCTCGTACAAAGTCGTGGTCGTCCGCAACCCGGTCCAAAACGACGGACACAGCTGCGGATTATTTGTCTGCCTGTTCTACTGGTGTTGGGCCGACAAGCACGTCCTGGCGATCTGTCGCTCAGCGGTCAGACTCGGCTCCGCTTCCTCATGTTGCAACTCATTGTTGACAGATTTCTGCCATGTAAGTCAATGCTAATGCAGATTTTGTTTCGTGGTTTGGCGTTGGCATCGGTTGCGGAAGCTTGAGCGTATCGCTTGGTGTTCAAAGAGTGATCGGTATACACAACGGGAGAGAGACAGACACACTCGAACACATACAGCTCGTTGTTGTGTCCGAACGAATTCGATGTGGCAGTGTACAAGGGCTCTGCAGTGCGGAGTGAATCAACGCGCGAATGCGCGACGTGGCATTTGCGGAGGATGCGAATAGTGTAAGAGCCCTTGGTTGCATTCACTTTCTTTTCGAAGCGCAACGCCCTTTCGGTTGTGTTGGTGGCGGCGATGTAGTAGCTTGCGCGCCACGCTCGGTGAGCCGCCGACCTAGAACTACTTGCAAACACTGTCGTCGACAGCCACAGTTCTTGCCACTCGCGCTGTTGTCAGTCGTGCTCTTGTCTATTGGGTACTCTTCACGCTCAGAGATATCATCTTCAGCTCGATCACGGTACGGCTGTCTAGTCCAATTCGTGCTGCCTGCAGAGTAAAGCCACTCGTAGTTGTTGCTGTTGGAGCAGAACTCCTTCTTTTCACTTCTCCGCGTACTCTCTTTCGCCTGTTTGTACAGTGGTCGCGCTCGTCGCTCTCATTTGAATCGCATTAACTGGTTGCCCTGCGTGCAGCTTCACTGCTTGTGATGCTCCTATGGCAGGCGCTGCACTTCAGGGCCATGATGTTTGCATCACTGTTGCAACCAGTCCACATCAGAGTTGTTGTGATCTGGAATTCATCTGGTTGTTTGACTCGGTTCTTTTCGCGTCATGGCGTCCAGCTACGTAACTTTCGGACGCCGATTGCAACGAATGAAAGTTTCCGCCAATAAAATTCATTCCTTTCCAAAGCTCGTCACAAAAAACGCAATCTATCCCAAATATTTCCGTTCTTTCTTTGCAAAACACAGGAGGATATTACTCACACTTCGCGGCGAGTCGGCCATACAAAAATCAAGATAAAAAAATCCGTAACCCGAACCCCAATCTGGTTCATATGAACGTCCAACTTGTAATTGTATGTTCTCTGGATTCTAATTTAGAGTTACTCCGGGATTCAAGAGAAATTCCAGTGTCTAGCATAAGTACATACTCTGTAATATGTAATATTTTTTAATATTCATGGGGGTCAATTTTAAACCAGTTCTTCTTGCACCATGTGTTAATTTCATGTGATATTTGTTTGTAATTTTTTTTAGTTGTATATAACACGTTTCTTCGTGCAAATCATGTGAAAAATGTTGCACGATGTGAGGACAGCCAACATTCATTAAGTATAAATGATTTTTTGACTGATATATACTTTAGAATTTTATGATTCAATCCTGGCCCAGGATTCCTGGGGAACAAACCTCTTCTGTTTTCGCGCCTATAAAATACTTGCTGGAGGCTCGTTCTGTGAAAAAGAGCGACCTTCCGTGCATCTACTTACTATAATTCTTCCTCTCTACTCCACTGTAGGGTTGCCCACGCTTTCACGCACACGGTATCACCACACGGCCTCCTGTTGCTTGCCTAACCTCGCACCGCGTTCCTTACTATCTGTATGCTTTACCAACAACTCAACGCGTGATACCTCTAGCTGTCTAGCTCTTCTATTTCTACACGATCAATAATTACACCACCCCCTTCTGTATCAAGCATTTCTTCCGTCACTCATATCAAGTATTCTCCAGCGCCTATCCCACCACTTCTATTGCCATTTCTCCCTCACCTCTCGCATATATTTTCTCTCGTCCTTTCAAAAAATCCATTAAATCTCTCCACATATTTTCTTACTCACTCACCCATTCAACCAATCACTCT
>SMMQ01000414.1:13300-23889 GCA_008271595.1 [Pythium] brassicae (nom. inval.) | reverse complement strand
CACCGTCTTCTTCTTCTTGCCTTTCTTGCCCTTCGCCTTATTCGTCTTCGTTGCTGTCGTCGTCGTCGTCGAACTCGAAACCGCGTCGAACAGCGGCGACGCGCTGCGCTCAGCGCTGAACTCGCGTCGATCCGGGAACGCAACGCGCGACGCCGCCGCTGCTGGACGCGCCGCACTGGCGCCCGCCCCCGCCCGCTCGCGGTCCCGCCGCTGGTTGAACGCAGGCGCTCGGCGCGCACGTCGTCTTGGTGGCGGAACATCGCGTCCCGGTTCTTCGCCGCCTCGGCCGCGTGGTTGCTCGCCTCGAGGGTCCGGATCTTGTCGGTGATCGCGCGCTTCCACTCAGCGTCGTCGGTCAGGTCGGCCATGCTCCGGTCGCGGCCGTCCTTGATGTGGACGTCGGCGCCGAGCCCCGCGAGCTCGGACCGCACCGCGAGGTGCGCGAGCGTCTCCTTCGTCTGGTACGTCCGCGTGTTCAGGTCACGGACGATGTCGGCCTCGAGCAGCAGCCGCACAATGTCCGTGTGGCCGACGACTGCGGCGCTGTGGACCGCCATCTGGTTCGGCAGGTGCGCCTTCGGCAGGACCCGCGCGCGCGGGTCCGGCTCCTCGCGGCAGTGCACTGTTGGCTGGTTATAGAGCCCGGCCATCTAGACCACCCACTCGACGAGCCGCACGTCGTGCGCGGCGCCCGCAGTCGCGTAGCGCAGCAGCGTGCAGAGCTCCGACTTGACGTACTCGACCCCGCGCGCGGACGCCGCCGCGGCGCCTGTGGCCGTGACCACCGAGAGCATCACGAGCAGCTCCGGGTCCTGCTTGATCTTCGCCTTGAGCGCCTGCGTCTCGCGCGCCGACGGCGGCCCGCTGCTCTCCTCCAGCACGTCCATGAGGTCCGAGAACACGCGGTTACGCGACGCGTTCGGCGTCACTTCCGTGAACGTGGCGGTCCCGAACGCTTGCCGCGCAAAGTCCGGCTGCGCAGGGAAGAGGAAGTACCGCGCCTCGAGTGTGCGAGTCGGCAGCGACGCGAACTGGCGCGCGATCACCTCGGCGGCTGTCCGACAGTGCGCCGTGACCGCGGACGGGTCCACGAGATGCATCGGGAGGCTGCTGTAGCCGGCCAGGGCCGACAGGTCGATCGTCCCGTCGCACTCGTAGCAGTCCAAGAACGCCACGAGCGGCACCATGACCGCGTCTTCTAGCGCGCGGTTCACCTGGTATTGGCGCGCCACGCCCGGCGCGGGGGTCGCTAAGTATGCGTCGTTGAACGCGCGCCGCCCGAGCGCGTCGCAGAGCTCCGAGAAGAGGTCCGTGCGGTCGTCATTGAGCCGCAGCATGTCGCACGACAGCACGCGCGTGTCAAAGAGCTCGCGCGCGCAGACCCGGGAGACCTCGGCGAGCAGGATCTTGGCCGACGCCGCGTTGATCCCGTGGCCGAGCACCGACATGTCACACTCGACGAGCAGCCGGAAGATCCGCGACAGGTCCCGCGTGCGGAAACACGCGCGCTCCTGGAGCCTGTCGCCTGCACGCGCTGCCAGAAGCCGACGATCGTGACGCGTTGAAGCCCGCGGCCATCTTATCCGCGAGCACCGTGAGCATGTCGGCTGCAAGCTCGAGCGACGGGTACCGCTGCTGCAGCCTGGCGGTGAGCGACTCTGCGCACTGCATCGCGACCTTGACGACCGCCGAGGCCTCGACGAGCGTCTTCTTGTGCTGCTTCACGAGCGCAGACTCGGCATGCTCGGCCTCGAGCAGGTACGTCGCGACCTCGAAGAGCAGGTCCTGCGCGAACGCGTCGTTGAAGAGCGCCGCCCGCTCCGCCCTGCACTGCTTCGGGGTCATCTGCTCGGCCGCCACCAATGCGTCCCCGATCGCAGCGGCCGCGTCCGACTGGTCAAAGTAGTCGTCGTCCAGCGCGAGCACCTCGTAGTAGTTGGCGAACCGGTCGTTGCTGAGCGGACCGGGCGGCTCCTTCCCGCTGCTCTCGCGCGCAGACGCGGCCGCGGCGCGCAGCTGCCCGTGCCAGGTGTGCAGCAGCTGCAGGAAGTGCTGGTGGCGCTGCATCTCGGCGCTGCTCGCCTTGCCGACAAAGTAGAGCGAGACGCGCTCGCGCAGCGTGGCCGCTGAGCGGCACGCCTCGAGCGCCTTGGCAGCTGCGCGAGGAGCCGCGGCGTGAGGAACTCGGCGGGCGAGGCCGCGATGCCGTCCACGACCGCGCGGAACGCGTCGAGCGAGAGCGCGGCGCCGTCCCCCGCGCCGGCCACGCGCTTGCCGCGGCCGCGCGCCAGCAGCAGCCAGTGGAGGAAGAAATCGGTCGCCTGCTTGTACTTGGCGTACGCGCCGATGGGGAACGCCATGCTCCCTCCCCCCTCCTCTGAGCTTCCTCGGTTTAGATCGAGCAGTTGGGAGCGTTTCGTGCTGCGTTGACTCGGGTGGGAAAAAAAAGTCTCTCACAATAAATGAGTTGATATGAAAGGATTTTTCACCAGCGAGTCAACGTGGCGGCATACGTGCACTTAACAAAAGTAACAAGAGCCAAGCGCGTCACTTTGACTTTGAAGCGCTTGGCTCTTGTTGAAGTACTTTGTACGAGTAGCAGGCGTGCACGGCTCGAGCTTTGTACCCGAGCCGATTCGCACGGTTGTTCGTGCGTGCAGGGCGCCCCCATTCACGGACATGGCATGGGCGTGGGAACCAGGCAGGTCGTTCGTTACATTTGGCGACTTTCAGTGACTTTCAGTCGCGTCTGGTCATTTTGCGATTAACACAGGCTCGTGCTCGTGCTTGCTCGTGTGTGCTCACCGCAACGAAGAATGTGCTCTGGAGCGGGCCGCCGACTGTCGCCTTCCTTGGCGCTGGTGGTAGCGATGGCTGTTGCGCTCTCGACCATGACCTGCGAGGTCTCAGGTGCCAACGACTTGTGCTCGATCCCGCCAGCCACGTACGATGCGGCGAAGAGCGCTTACCCGCAGGTGGCGGCTGCGCTGTCCGAGCTCGAGAAATACCCAATCGCGACGTGGTACACCGATCGGAGCGACGACTACGCGGCAATCGCTAAGACGCTCGTCGCAACATGCCCGGAAAGCTCGCGGCTGAGTATCGTGGTGCAGGGAATCCCGAGCAAGGACTGCGCGACCATCTACTCGAGCTCTGAAAGCACAGTGAAGACCGCGAAGGACTACGAAAAGTTCATCGAGCAGCTCGCAAAGATTGTCGGTGACCGCAGTGTGCTCTATGTGCTTGAGCCAGGCGCGGTCGAGCTGCTGACGAGCGACCGGTGCGGCGAGGACACCGAGTACAAAGCGAGCCTCGGGAAAGCTGTGAAGCTACTCGGCGCCAACCCGAATGCAAAGATCTATCTCGATGTCCCCCGGCGGACTCTCGAATCGAACGAGCTCACGAAGGAGGTCGTGGAAATCGTCAGATCTCTCGCCACAGACGCGGGAAACGTGAACGGAATCGCGCTCAACACGGGCGACTACGGCGCGAACACGGAGATCGCGCGACTCTGCACTGTGTTCCAGGTTGCGCTCGGCTCCACCGAGCTTCACTGCGTCATCGACACATCTCGCAACTTTGCGCATCTGAGCGCGAACGAGCGGTGCAACCCCGTTTCCGCTGGCATTGGCTTTCCGCCATCTGCCGACACGGGCTTCGACAACATCGACTACCTCATGTGGACCAAGCCGCCAGGAGAGAGCGACGGCAAGTGTGACGAAAGCTCGCGCTCGACCAACTCGGTCCAGGGTCCTCCCGCGGGGCTTTTCTTCGAGTTCGGCTTCAAGGTGCTGTGGAATCAGGGCTACCTCGTCCAGAAGCTCGGGCAGGCAAGCATCTCCATGTCGCCGGCAGCAGCCGCGATCACGACGCTCGGTACTTGCGCCAGGTCGGGCGGCGCGTGCGGCAATGAGACGGTTGGAGCGACTTGCTGCGCCGCCGAGAGAGAGTACTGCCAGCCGTGGAGCCCGGTGTACTACCAGTGCCGCCCCGCAGCGCCGCAGTGCGGCATTCAGAGGGTCGGTGTCGACTTGTATGGCGACGACCTTGCGACGTACTTTGGACTCCAGCCAGAGGTGTGCTGCGAGACGTGCGTCATGACAGACAAGTGCAAGGCGTACACGTTCGTGAGTCTGGGCTCCGACGGCCGCTCTGCGTGTTACCTGAAGGCGGGCGGCGGCACCGAGCGCGCGCTGCCTGGGGCCGTCTCTGCGATCATCGTATGAGCGGCAGGATTCGCGAGGGGCGTCCTGGCTCCTCCGTTCGCTGTCGCTCGAAACGCGTGCGCCGCACGACCACTCACTCTCACTGAGTAGCCACGCGCCGCGCGAATCGCACCATCAATCCACTGACCAATCCTCTTTCTTCCTTTTTCACTAGTCAACAATACAAAACTGAAACTCGACGAACCGAATGTTTTGGATTCTGACTCCAAGGAGTCAGAACGACTCAGGATGATGGGGAGGTTATGACCGTAGTACTACAGTACGAGCCATTGATACACTGTAATGCACGCACTGTCAGAATGATACTGGCTGGCACGCAGTCCAGGTGTACGTTGCTCTTGTCGAGAGCGCTGATGGGAATGGAGGCACGAGAATACCTCCATTCCACCAGCGCTCGATCGAGCCGAAGGTGTAGTCGATCGATGGGATGCTCGCTGTGTCATTGTTGAACAGTACTAGGTCTACAGTGGTAATCACTCCCAATCGATGTGCATGTCGCTCAAACAGGTGGCAGTGTGCGTTGCAGAGATCGAGTCAGCGAAGAGCTCGTCGATGCGGCAATATTACCGTTGTGTACTGTAAACGGACAAGTCTCCCCACGTGGCGTCAAAGATCCGCGAATGCATATGGTTCAACAGCGATAAGAATGTTCGCAAGAGCCACGTGCCCGTCATTGCTCGCTTCCTCCAAGCAGAGTGAAAATTGTCTTCGCTAAACTATAGAAGCTCGCGAGCGATCTGCAAGGCCAGTCGCGAGCTATGTGCAACAGATCAAGGCTGGTCTGAGCTAAGAGATGAGCAAACAGCTCATTTGGAGCTCATTGCTCAAGGGAGAGATGATCACGTGGGAGACGACTGAGGTTGTTGGTGTCTGTGTCGGCTCAGAGTCGTATTTGCTTCCGAGGCAGCACCAGTATTCTCCTCCAGTCGACACCACTTCTTCCGCACTGGAACACTGTACTCGCATCAACGGACCAACTCGAGACGCCGCATTTCATCCGCAAGCATGTTGAGCATGTCCCGTCGAGCATTCGCTCTCGTACAAGCTGCCCTCGTCGTGCTCGCGGCGACTAGCCCACGTGATATTGGCGTCGCGGCCGAGCTCTGCTCACTCGTGCCCGTGTCCTACACGGGGGCCAAGAGCACTCACCCAGAAACCGCTGCCGCGATCTCCGAGCTCGAGAAGCACTCGATCGCGACGTGGTACTCGGACCGCAACGGCGACTACACCGCCACGCTCAAGGAGCTTGTGGCTAAGTGCGATAAGAGCGACACCGCGCGCCTCAGTATCGTCGTGTATGGTCTGCCTAACAAAGACTGCGAGGCCGGTTACTCGTCGGGTGGCGGCACTGTCAAGAACGCGGCCGACTACCTCACGTTCATCAAGACGCTCAAGACCACGGTCGGGAACCGCAACGCGCTGTACGTGCTCGAGCCGGACGCCGTGGGGCTACTGGCGAAGGCGGGCGGGTGCGGCGAGGCGGCGGGCTACCGCGAGAACCTCAAGACCGCGATCGCAGAGCTGTCCACGAACCCGAACGCCGAGATCTACCTCGACATCGGCTACTGGACGCTGATGTCGCCCGACAGCCTCGCACGCGTCGTGACTGTGATCAAGGGGCTCGCGAGTACCACCGGCTCTAGCAAGAACAACCTCAAGGGCATCACACTCAACACGTCCAACTACCGCTCGAACGCGCAGATGTCAGGGCTGTGCACCAGCTTCCAGACCGCCATGGGATCCGACAAGTACAGCTGCATCATCGACACGTCGCGCAACTACAATGAACCCGCGTCCACCGAGTGGTGCAACGTCAAAGGCGCGGGTATCGGCAACCCGCCGACGGACGACACGGGACTCGCCAACATCGACTACTTCATGTGGGTCAAGGTACCCGGAGAGAGCGACGGCAAGTGCGACGACGGCACGCACACGGCCGACTCTTTGAAGGGTCCGGACGCGGGCAAGTTCTTCGCCGAGAACTTCAAGCTCTTGTGGAACCAGGGGTACTTCGTGGAGACAAAGGGGCAGGCGGCGATCGGTGGCGCTGGAGGCGGCGCGCCGACTCCCGCACCTACCACAATGGCGCCTTCTACCCCCGAGCCGTCGTCTGAATCTCCGATTCAACAGTTCCCCATGCCAGAGCCGACGACATCATCTCCGATCGCCGAGGTCCCTGAAGCGCCGACGCCTACAGCGTGGACTTTACCTCCAAGTACACCCTGCCCATCAACCGCCTCCCCAAGTACAAGCCCACCTGACATCCCAACCCCAGCGCCAACGACACTGTCTCTGGGATCGGGAACTTTTAAAGCTCCAACGGACGTTCCTACACCGGCGCCGACCGCCCCGACGCCAGAGCCAACGCCGTGCGTTTACCACGTGGCGGGTGGGGACGACGCAAATCAGCAAGCCACTCCGCTGCCGTCGCAGCCAGCACTAACACCACCACCGACACCCACCACCGCAGCGTCTCCTGCCACGCTTGGTCCCGCCCCCATGCCGAGTCGATCGAGCTCGGATGCGTCGCGTTCAGGTTCTGGAAGCGAGTCTGCTGGCTCTGTTTCTTCCTCGGATGATGTCGCTGTAGACGACGCAGACGCCGTCAGACTGCCTACCCCAGCACCGACCTCGCTTCTCCGTGGTGACTCGGAGGCCATCGATGTGGGCAACGACTCCCCGGATAGCGGCAACGTGAAACAGGTCTCCACTGAGTCGACGCGCGGCAGCAGCGGAGCAGATGCCGGAATCCTCGTTGTACTTTTTGCCGTCGCGGCCGTTGTCGCGATCGCCGCGTTCATGACGTCGCGCGCGAAGAAGCAGCAGCTCGCGGAGCCGAAGGAGTCACCGCACTTGACCCCGTTGCCGGAGGCAACTTCGCGGGCATTCGACGCGCGTGTGTCGTACTTGTCAGTGTTGTAGAGCGAGAGTGCGTGTGTGTGCGTGCGTTGTGTGCGAGAGAGGAGGGGGATTGCTCGTCTTGAGTCTTCGCAGTGTGAGTGAGCCATTGGTGGAAGAAGTACTGTATCCTTCTCCTGTTGTCAATCATAAATTGTTTTTGGTCTTGTGTCTGTGACGTGTGAGCAAAGCGTCGCGAAGACTTCGTTCAGGTGGTGGTGGTCTGGTGCGCTGAACCAGTGAATCAGTGATTCCGTCAAATCTGCCGACAGGCGTCGCGAGTGAAAGGCCGCGATCTTCCGCGCGGCACTTCAGGCACGAGCGGCTCTGCTGCCTCCAGAGGCGTCGGCGGCCTCCGCGAGGCGTCGTATGCGGCGCTTCGAAGGCCCGCGCACTTGAAAGGTGTATGGTGGGCAGTCGTGAGTCGCACATTTCGTGGATCGCGCGACTCTCCGCACCAGACGGCCGACTCCAGAGATTCTTTGGAGCTCTCAGCACACAAGCTCTCATGGAGGAGGTGGTGCTCATGCGAGAGCTTTTGGCTGGCCGAGACATCGGAAGCTCATTCTCAAACTTGTTCGGTTGACGCCAAGTCGCCTGGACAGCGAGTCTTCGAGGAGTCCGAGCAGCGCGTTCGAGAACTGGGAACCACCAAACACCGCGTTCACCATGAACTACGGCAGCCGCAACCCCGACGAGGAGTCCGAGTTCATCCGCCGCGTCGTAGCGCCGCCTAAGCGCAATGGTGGCTCTCGCCGCAAGCAAAAGCGCATGGCTGCGGTCGGCGGCGCTGTCGCTTTGCTGGCTGTCGGCGCCACCGTCGCCTACGTCGCGATGCCAAATGACGCATCCCACGCAGTGTCGACCGAGACGCTCGCGGCCGACACCGCGTCGGAGTTCGTGATTCCGGACGAAGACGAGGAGGCGGAGGAGGCAGCCGCGATCGCGGTCGCTGCTGGCATCTCGGCCGGCTCGGGTGCCGTCGAGAGCGCGAGCAAGCTGCCCAGGTTCTCGGACTACGACATGGACGGCAACGGCGTTCTGACGCACGAGGACTTCCAGACGCGTCTCGGGATGAACCGGGACGACGCGATTGCGCGTGTGACGGCGACCGAGTACCTGAGCGCTGAGGAGAAGGAGGTGATGATCACGACCATCAAGAAGAACTACGACACGGAGTTCCGCTGCGTCGTCGACCTGGCCGAGAACGTACGTATCGCTCTGCTGTCTGCTCTGTTGCCTGACGAGGTCTTTGCGTGGCCGACTGCTGACGGCTGTCGTCGTTCCCCGTCTCTGCGCTTGCCCGTGTTGTTTCCAGAGCGCCGAGATCAACGCGTTCTCGTTCCCGCTGTTCTACAGTCTCATGGAGTTCTGCCAGACCGAGGTTACGATCCGCGAAGCTGCTGCCGTCGCTGCTGCCGCTGCGGAGGAAGCAGCGCAGGCGGCGGAGACGACAGCGCCTGCGACCGCGGTGGTCATCGACACCCCGAGCGGCCCAACCGTGGTTGACATCCCGGCGGTGCAGAAGGACGAGCCGAGCACTGTCATCGTCGTGGATACGCCTACAGGCCCAACTGTCATTGAGATCCCTCTGGCGTCCGACGACAAGCCGAGTACCACGATCGTAGTGGATACGCCGACTGGTCCGACGATGATCGAAGTGCCGGTGTCGCAGGAGACGAGCGCGCCGGCGACAACGATCGTGATCGACACGCCAAGCGGCCCGAAGGTTGTCGACGTTCCCGCCGAGATGGTGAACGAGCCGAGCACGTCGGTCGTCGTGGACACGCCGTCCGGTCCGGTGGTGCTTGACATTCCGGCTATCCAGGACAATGTGCCAACGCAAGCTGTCGTCGTGAACACGCCGGGCGGTGGAACTACTGTGATCGACGTCCCAGTGGTCTCAGACTCAGTCCCGACGACAACAATCACTGTCGACACGCCAAGCGGCGAGGTGGACATCAAGATCCCGGCCACGGAGGCACCGAAGGACGTTGAGACGAACATCTCGGACATCATCAACGAACTCGGCGGCTACGACCTCACGCCTGCTATCAAGGTAGTTGTCGACACGCCGGCTGGCCCGGCGGTCGTGGACCTGCCTGCCGTGAAGGAGGGCGAGCCGACGACGACGCTGGTCGTGGACACGCCGACTGGCCCGGCGGTGATCGAGATCCCGGTGGTGAACCCAGGTGAGCCGAGCACGACGATCGTGGTCGACACGCCGAGCGGCCCGACTGTGATCGACGTGCCAGTGTCGGATGTGACGGAGACGAGCGCACCAGCGACGACGATGGTGATCGACACGCCGGCTGGCCCGGCGGTTGTGGACCTGCCTGCCGTGAAGGAGGGCGAGCCGACGACGACGCTGGTCGTGGACACGCCGACTGGCCCGGCGGTGATCGAGATCCCGGTGGTGAACCCGGGTGAGCCGAGCACGACCATTGTCGTGGACACGCCGAGCGGCCCGACCGTGATCGACGTTCCAGTGGAGCAAGACCTGACGCCGACGATGGCCCCTTCCGGTGTTCATCTGGCGAAGGACACTTTCAAGGCCAAGATCTCGCTTCACTTTGACGCGAAGCTTGCTCTTCTTGATGAGGAAATCGCGTTGAAGAGTGCTGACCTGCACCGGCTGGAGTCGACAAAGGAGCTTCTGGTGATGTGCATCGAGAAGGCTGCTGACAAGGTACGCGCATGCGCCAGTGGCTGATCCTGCACCCGTGTTTGAGTTTGCTGATGTGGCTTTGGTTGTCTTGCGCAGTTCGGTGTGGACGGCTCGTATGGCAGCTCGGACGTGTTCGAGTCAGCTGTGCAGTGGATCTCGAGCGAGTGCGTGAACGCGTGAGCTGATGGTGAAGCTGCGACGCTGGTCGACTGGGCGCGCGGCCAAATTCGGACGGTGAAAAATTGAACGTGTGGCGACGAGAGAAGAGATGAGGACTTCGCTTGTGTGAGTTGGTCCTCACATTGTGGTGTGTTCCTGCACATACTAGTAAGGCGATCGGCAACCCGCCGGTCCTGCATACTGACTGCATCAACTAATACATTCTCAACTGGAATCCTTCTGCTTTCTCACTTGAAAACAACTTGCTCGGAACAAACCATATGTAAATTTACCACTATGGTTTGTACCGAGCAAGACGCTATTATGGTTTTACCACTGTTCGAGTCCGACAAAGAACTTGTTCGAGAGAACACTGGCAGCGAGCAGCGAGGCGACTTCAAACGCCCATCTTTACCATGAGGCCTTTTTAACACCGGTTCTTTGACTCTGTAGTACTGTACATCGGATTTGGCCGATTCAGGTAGGTGCTCTCAAAATCGTGAAATCCGCTAGAGCGAGCTAGTGAATAGTAGCAACATGGATGAATATGCTAACGGTTCGGTCACAGTACTTTTCGGCGAGTGGACTGATTTGACTTGAATTTGTATTAAATCCGGACACCTCGTATATTTCTCATT
>SMMQ01000414.1:0-13260 GCA_008271595.1 [Pythium] brassicae (nom. inval.) | reverse complement strand
AAATCGTTTTCGGACAGAGTACCGTGACCGAACCGTTAGGATATGGTTGGATAGGACGTCATCTCGTGTTCCCATTGGTACTCTTGGTTGCTTCAGAGCTGCAAGATTCGTCGCACAGCTTGTCCTCACGTGCAGCGCCAGGAGCAGTGTGGGCACAGGTTTTTTCTTACACGAACCCTTCTATATCTCCTAAACCGCTTCAAATACAATACTACCATAGATATAGGATGTCGCATTTCGTGTCGAGTGAACTCAAACTGAGTACACACATAAGGAGACAGCGAGAGATCATGCGCTCGGACATGGCGCCAGCACCAGACGACACCCAAGTGTAGCCTCGAACGTCCGCGCTGGTCGCGGCACCAGACAGTGGCAATTCTCGGGACACATATTACACCATTTCACAGTCATATTCAAACTCCACAAATCAAAAATCAAATTATCAGCAATCAAATTCAAAACACCAATGAAACAGAATAGTTGCCAGGATATCTATTTTAATAGTTGGAGAAGGTTCGAGAAGAAGTATCAACTGCTCACACGACTCACACAAGCAGCGCTCACTAATCAACAGGCATTCGCCATGCCAAGCAACCAGGACAAACAGTACAAGCGCTACACGACGGAGGTGCAACAACGCGTGCTCGCCACAGTCAAGGAGGGTGGGGACTGGAGTCTGGTTGCGGAACGCAATAGAATTGCCGAGCGAACTGCGTATGGGTCGGTCCAAGCGGGTGGGCCCTCTTCAAATTGGAGCGGAGAGCAACGAGAACAAGGAGGGCCGGCGAGGAAGCTGAAGGATAAGCATATTGGCACCCTGGTCGAGAAGATCACAAGCTCGTGCGAACTGACGATATATAACAGAGGCTTTGCACAAGCAATTTGACGTCAACGTGCATCTGGAAATCGTTTGGCGCGCGCAAGAAGGCCGCTCCTTCTCGCTGAAGAAGGTCCACTGCGACGTTGTCGACCGGAACGCTGCACACATCAAGTAAAAGAGGCGGGACTACGCCGCGCAGCTCTACGTAGCGGTCGCGGCGAGGACGGGCTTCTTCATGGACGAAACAAATTTCCATCTCTGGTGCTCACACACCCGAGGATGGAGTGCGCGTGGGGGACAAGCAGTTCAAGCGAATGTGGCAAGCAAGGGGCGAAACATACGCACCATCGCCGTCGTGTCGAACACCGGGCTGGAGTTCCACGATTTGCGGTTCGGATCATTCACCGCCGACCGGACTGGAGTCCCACGAATCGCGTTCCGGGTCGTTCACCGCCGACGCTGCAAATGCGGTCGTTCGGCGGGCGCTGTCTAGAATTGCAGAGGCGCTCCCGTTGAAGGAGGTGGCGCGGATGTTAGACAACGCCCTCTGCCACGCGATGATAGAAGATGTGCTGGAGGAAGACGGCTAAGGAGACGCGATGATATTGCGACTTGGACAACACAGTCCAATGTTGAATCCAATAGAGAACGTGTTCTCGGCGTACGAGGCAGCCGTGATGCGCTTTCTTCCACGCCAGCCCAGAGCAATTTTGCGCTCACAACGCGGTCTCACGATCACAAAACATCGAGCTTCATCCCTCCAGATGTCAGCAAGGCTGCTGCGTATGAAGTCTGTCACGGCGGAGCTGTGTTCGTGTGCGTTTTGCCACACTCTGCCATATTTTTTATGGCATTGGAGTCTGAGGATTTGCGTGTTGGTCGATAACCAATTGAGCAGAGTTTTTGTGCTCGGTGTTATCACCTTTGAAGTCATTTGATTTCCAATGTTGAGAATTCGAATATCATTGTGGAGATTGTCTGCATTCGACTGCGAAAAGCTTTAGTATATATGTGACGAACCAACCAGGGATGGCAGACTGATAATTTGCCAAAGCGAAAAATCATGCTCAAAGGCGTTTAACACGCCGTTTCTGTTAAACCTAAAGCAAAAAGGTCGTTTTGACGGTAAATTGACAGGCACCTACATCCAGAACGTTTCCGACACCCATGAAACTTTGCACGCTTGGAGATCTTGATCTCCTGAGTAAGAATCCATCTTTGACATCGCTGATATCGCACTGATTGTTGAGCACGCTGCTATTCTCGTGCGGCCCCAAGTTGAGCTGGCCGGAAGTCCGTTTACATTTTTACCAACATTCCTAAATCAAATTTCACACAGGAATCTTTCGCTCACATGCATTTAAGGTACGGTACAGTAGAAGACGAGCACACGACGAGTGGCCACGCGTTCGCGCGGCGCGAGCAAGACGAATGCCTGCACAGCTTCGAGGTCGTGCACGAGCTGTTTGCATTGCACATCACAGTGTATTCATACTGCCGCTGGGCAGCGCGCCGCGCGCACACACATGCAGCGGCACCAGCACAAAAAGGGTTGCGCCTGTTTCTTTTTTCCTATCAAAGCAAAGTTGATTTCTTGAAAAGAAAGTGAAATTTTTGTTTTTTGAGTTAGAGTGTTGGTCACTTTGTGTTTTCCACTTCGCGGCCATTTTGCTTCAAGCCACACCAGGCAGGTCGAGATAGCCGAACAAGCGATACCATTGCTCGCCAACGGAGCCTCGGTTTGACCTCAAACTTTCACAATACGCATTTGAGACGAGTTCAAGCTTGCTGCCAAAGTATGGAAAGATTGGCCGTTTTCCGGATTTACCTGTCCTTCGATTCCCTAGGTTGGAGCGTTTAGTTTTTTCAAAAATGGCGTGTTAAGCACGGTATTTTTAACAATCCACCAAAGTTTCGACGTGTTTAAATGTACTAAAAGTCGGTCTCCGCTAAGTACGACAGCGACAGACACACACACGCGCGATCCCTCCACTCATTAGTGCTTGCGCTTCACAAACACTCGCTCGCCGTCGAGGAGCATGGTGGTCATCGGCCGGCCGCGCTACTTGGGAAGCCAACACTTCGTCGAAGTAGAGAAGACGCTGAGGAAGAAGTCGTAGGTGATGGAGTGCAAGTACTGCCGGCGAGCGTTCGAAGCACATACGGACGCAGTGCCAGCGCCGCTGCAGTACAATCGACGCTCGAGCGGTACCTCGATTGGGAGTGTCACTACGTCTCATCAGGCGTCCAGGCAAGCATGCGCGCGAACCAAGTCAGTTGTCTGGGAGATCTCGCGACGGAGGCCATGGTGGCTGTCACGGAGGACGCGGGTTCGAGGAGGAAGAGCTGCGCTCTCCACACCGAGGTGAAGAACGCGTCTTGGTGCGTGGGGACGGTTGGCGCGAACCGCGGTATGGCGAGCGAGAGTGTGGCGGAGACAGCGGGAGCGGAAGCGACGGAGCACAAGATCGGGTGCGACCGCGTGATCGAGGATCGTGGCGGGACGGGTTCGACAAACAAAGCGATGACAGCCACCGCCGCGGCCAAGCCGGGCGCAACAATCATGACTCGCGTGGACAGGAGCTCGAACTAGGCCGGAGTGGCGAGGGCGAAGGGCCAGAACACGCCGGCTCGTCGCCTGCTCAAGGCGAGTGTTTTGGCGCTCGCCGAGGTTGTGGAATACGGTTGAAAGGTGATAGTCAATATGGTGCTCGCATCCTCCGCGACGACTACTTCATTCGACGCAAAGAGATGGCTGGAGAGCGAGAAATGGAGGAGCAGGGCCGTCTGAACCTCCGCAAGCGTATCACCCTCTGCGGCGGGGATGCAGATGACCGCGGCTCCGATCGCTTAGTACCAAGGGAGTGGACGACGCGCCGAGTCCAGGAGCACCACCAAAGGCTCGTTGCCTTCCAAGCCGACAACGCATCCCAGATGCGTTCGTTGAGCGTTGGTCTACCACGGAATTTCTTGAGTTCCTCTCCCCAGGAAGCTCGCGTCACCTACTGAGTCGTCAAGTGCTCCGCGGTCGCCTACTCGTTCAGGAAGCCAGTACTTGGGATGTAGAAGACCGGCAAGCGCTCCGAGATGTCCAAGTTCCGACAGGCAGCCGTGTCAACCATATCAGCGACGTCTGGCAAAACGTCTCACAGAACCATCTAATGGGGGCTCAGCGGTTCCTCAATGAATGTCTTGTTACGTTTGACCTCGTGGAGGTTGGTAATCGGCATGATGGCTTGGCCATAGCCGAGGTGTTGGAGGCAACGATCGTACGGGCTCGCGACGAAGGGTGGGATGTTGGGGCGCCACCACAAACAACGCCGGCTAATGCGGCCATGCGAGGCGGATCTTCGCGCTGCGATGGCCGCAAGTCGCCTCTCTTCACCGTTTCGCGCACGACATGAACAACTTGGTGAAGGCGACCCTACGGACATCCTTCCGGTCCGTCGCAACACAAGCAGCAACTGCAGTCAACTTCCTGAACGCACCGTCCTCGAAGCGGCCCCAACGCGCGCGGCGGCATACGCACGCCTAGTACGGAACAGCTCTCGCGCTGATTCCACTGTGCGAGATCCGTTGGAACTCTATGCAGAGCTGTTTAACCTCAATCCTTCGCGTCAGGACTGCTCTCTTGAATACTTGGAACGACTGCCAACTATTCAACGAGACCTCAGCGCCGCTGCAGCCGCTTGGCGACGAAGAGTTCTGGCAAACTCTCGACGCTGTGGAGAGAGCTGCGGCGCCGCTTGTGGCGTGCTCACAACGCTTCAACGAGACGACAACACCGTTGCTGACGTCGTACATTCGATGCTCGAGTAGTATCCTGTGTTTATCAGCTGCACTGGTGCTGTTGAGATCTCAATGTTCAAGTGCTTGCAGCAGGGGACGGTCTGCTTGCGAGCAACCACTTTTTCACCTGGGATACTTCCTGCACCCCAAGTACAAGAGCCAAGCCAAAACGCTCCTCCACGAGCCCCCCTGATGCGGAGCCCGCTCCCCGACTTCCGCATCTACTAATACCGCCGGGGCATTTCGAGCGACCGCGGGTCGCTGCAAGATGATGTGTACGACTGGCCGTTTGGAAGGGTCTGGTCGAGCGAGTCGACGGAGTTTCGCAACCCGGTTTTTTGGCTTCTGGAGGTACGTGAAGGGACTCAAGCGATACGAGAAGTTTGTTGAGCTGGTGCTCGCCGTGCTATCAATAGCAGTTAACACGGCAATGTGCGAGCAACTCTTCAGCGAGCTCGTCCTAATCCACACGCGCACGCGAAATCGCGTGAAAGCAACCAAAGCACGAAACATCCACGTCGTCCGCAAGTGGGTTCGGTGGAACGGAGGCTACGACAACGGAGTCAGCAATGCGGGACATCTCCACAGAATTGTCGACCCACAAGAACGCTCAATTTTCTTAAACCCTCAGAAGAATGTCAGCACCCGCGTACCAGGCGCTGGCGGGAGCGATCGGCAGCAGAGCTCTGTGCAAGCACTGACGTTCGACTACTCCAAGACCGGTCAGGAGGATGCCGACTTGTTGAGCAGTCCCATAGAGACGTTCTTGTTCTGGGAGGAACTGCTCGAAGAGATATAGGACTCCGTGGACTATGATCAAGTTGCTCCCTCCTGGAGAAACGATTCGGTCGATGCTCATGCGCTAATCTCAGAAGCAAGAGCAGATATTTTTCCGGCTTCCAACGATCCAAGTTTTCCGCAGGACAGGGTCAGTGGTATTCGAGCATGGTCGATCGCTCTAATGGAGTTAGTTGCACGTGTAGAAGACCCACTCGAATTAATGCAATGTAATGCAGCTTTTCTTGATCGTCGATTGTCTAGCCTCACGCACATCAGTGCACAAAATTCTCGTACAGGTCCTCAACACTACACGGCACTCGGTCCAACTTTAAACGAACGCGGTCGGCTGTAGTTGCGGCGCACTTGGCGCGGACATGAGGCCGTTCGGCTCGCTGCCATGCATGCGAGCGGGAGGCGTTGCTGGTAGAAATCTACAGCACGCTCTGGCGTAACACTCTCGCGGCCGTAACCCGCGTTGTCGACACCTCTCCTGGGAGGATCCGCAGCCTCCGCGACGTCACAGCCAGCTGCAAGTACCACACGAGCTCCTCGGTCTTGAACACCTTGAATTTCTATGCAACGAGTCTGTCGTTCAGGAGCTTTGCGAAGAGCGCGTCCATGCAGCTCTTTGTAGACCGCGTGGCCGTACCAAAGATGAGTGCTATGCGGCAGGTTGGCGGCGGGGGTCGTTCGTCTTGAGGCGGAGCACGTACGGTGGCGGTTCGCGGTATGGAGGCGACGACCACAAGCACGTTGACGCGCTGACGAGCTGGGCACCACCGCCACCGCCTCCACCACCACCACCACCTCTACCGCCGTCTCCGCAAGACAACGGAGCCAACCATCACGAGGTCTGCTCGTCCGCGTGGTAGTTGAGCACGTAGCCGCGCAGGACGAAGTAGCACTCCTTTAGGCTCTTGACTCTGCTGCCTTACTTGAGCAGCAGTCGTATCTCGTTGCTCGCGATGCTGACATGATGACGGAGCGGCGGCAGGGCCGCTGGCGATGCACGATTCCAAGAGCTGGTACTCTTTGTGAACGAGCTGTGATTGCTGCTGCTGGTCGTGCTGCTGCTGGCACTGTGCGAGCTTGGGCATCCACACAAGCACGCGTGTGTGTCGCGGCATTACCGCCTGTTAGTACTCGTTCAAGTCGAACTCGTAAGCTTGCTGAGCACCTGTAGGTGGTGCATATCTGTGCCCTTGCTACCTCGTGGGCGCCATGAACACGACCGCCACCGTAGTCCATATCGGGCAGCAGAGCGATGGCCACGTCTTGTCAATGCCCGCGCTACCTACCGTCGCCAAGCACTACCCGCGCTCGAGACGTGGGACTCGCTGCACTGAAACAAATCAACAGATTTGCAAATGAGTCTTCAGCGGTGCGCTTTCGTTATGCGTTTAAACGCTGTTTCAGCTTTCTGCAACGATAAATCGTGTTTAAACACGTTTAAACAAATGCCTTGCCTCCGCTGTCGATGAGCAGCACTGGCAGCGGCGCGTCGGGTGGCGCTCAGGACACAAGTAGCGGTATGTTCCAGGAACGTGTATGTTCCTGGAACATACATGCGCCCCCGTGACCGCTATTTGCGTCCTGAGCGCCACCCGACACGTCGCTGCCAGTGCTGCTCATCGACACCATGTCGCTTGCTGTAACCTTGGTCTCGCTGCTGCGAATCATCACGCGGCTGCCAGTGTCTGAGCTCGACCCGCTGCTCCGCTACAAAATGTCAGCGCCGGCGCCGGAATCCGAGAATATGCGGAGGACCAACACGCGCCTTCCGCACCGCCCGTGCTGCCAACTTCACCTATGATGCAAACCACACCTTTCACGGCTGCTGCCGTGACACCTTGATATAGTTGCTGCTGCTGTTGATGCTTGTCGACTCGATTGCATCTGTCGACATCACCACGTCGCTGCTTCTCGCCCCAGACATGGATCTGCCCACAGAGCCTCTGGACAAACCGCCCGCATCCGAGAGGTACCCGTCGACCTTGTTCTTTCACTGCTCCAGTGATATGCACGTGCTGTCCAGCGGACGAGATGTTCGCGACGCCACCTCGCGCCACAACTCGCCACCTACACCCTGAGAGCCACCTCCCCCACCAAGCGACACCTCACCACCACATCACCGCCACCAGATATCGCGCTGGAACCGCTGCCCACTCACAAATATCGCTCGTGCCACCCGCCACTGTGCCAAACGTCGCGCTCATAGCGCAAGACGACGCCAAACCAGGTGCTGCCACGCGCGGCCCATTTTGCTTGTAGACCAATTGCGATATTGATGAAACCGAAGTAAAAAAGCCATTTGCGACGAGTACGGCGAATGGAGTTATCGACTTCAATGCCGTAATGTGAACAGAATAACCTAAATATACCTCGACTTGAGTCATAACACCGAATAATTTAACGTCAGAGGCATGTCATTTCGACCTTTGGAGGGGTGCAAACGGCGGAGGTGGTTGAATGTGGTCCGCGATAACTTGGCCTACATGCGGTCAAACACTGTTGACAAGGTATCACCAAATTCGCGAAACACAGGGCTCTTGAATGGTGCCGTTCTTGAGGTCCAAATCGCAATATCGGATTTCGTGTTTCAGGGGGGACCAACCAGATTTGATGTACTTGAGTCAGAGATCCAATGTTAAAAGGACAGATACTTTAGTCCGGGATCCGTTTTTATGTGCAACACACAAAAACAGGTCCTGTCCGGGTTCTGTCCAGTGTAACTAGGTAACATTGAGTTCAGAATCTAGGATTTCTGAACTTGAAGTTTCCCCTCCTTAAGATGATGAAATATATACTCGAAGATTTGAAAGGTCACGGATGTTTTTTGAAAACTACATGCGTTATCTCGTGGACGTAAACTACTTGACCAGGACACATCCAGGAGCCAATACACAAAAGGACAGATCGGACCGCCCGGACACTTAGTTGGTTAATTGGGAAGTTAGGTATATTACTACCACCGTAACCGAAAAGTTGTCACGTATCACTCTGCACCCTGTCACAAAATAGTTGTCCGGTTTGGAGAATACAAAAACAAAGTCTAAATGATATCAGTAACGTCGAAAAGTGTCGAGTAGACCTATTCAAGAGCTATCAAACCACCAGTGATGGCGCAAACCCCGCGATCCTACTTGACACATGCATAGTGAAGGGATAGCGCGGCTTGAGGAAGGCAGCGTGATCTCTTCTTGCCTATCTTGGCGGGATGGCTAATGTGCATACTGAAATCATGTCATTTGTTCGTCAAACAGAAAATGCTTTGAAAATAGCACTAATCGATTCAGCGCTTCAAGGGGAGTTATAAACAATCGCTCTCAGCGTATTTGGAGCAATATTCGCAACACAAAGTGCTTGAAAGTACAAGTACGACAACTTTTCGGTTACGAAGGTAATAGACAACATCTTGCGAGTCTCAATTTTCATTCCTTCAGCTACTGCGCAAGAGCGATGTCATCTGGATCGACCAAGAGCATTTTTGTATCGGCTTTGCTACTCTCACACTTGACTAGCTGATCCTATATATTTCGATATAAAAAAATCAACTAGGATTATTATGCACCAACAAACTGAAATCAAAATGTGAAGCATTTGTTCGAGACGCTAAACAGAGTGCACACTTTTTCGGCAACAAATCAGTTCCAACTCAACAAGGGACTGAAACAAATGTGAGTTCTACTGCCACGCTGGACGATGAATACTAAATACTTGAAGCTGTGAGGTAACATGTTGTTATCGCACAATTGGTTTACCAATTGTTTACGCTAGCAATCAAAATTGGATTTTATGAGTTGTTTATGTATGTAAATCTCGAAATCGATTCGAACATTTTTTGTACTGACACAGTTTATAACAACTTTGCGACGGCTTCAACCTCGACTTAACGACACACAGATGTTGATGTTGTGGAGACTGTCGCAGAGTGCGGCGCGGAACACTGCGCTTCTTGGCACAAAAATCGAGTACACCGTCATATTTTTGTGGGCAATCATCAGATATTGAAAATTGATAATATTTTTGTTCAGACCTGCACCTCCAAGACTTTGGTGATTTAAATCTTTTCTCCAGAATTAAGAGTATTCAATTTGCAGTAGCAAGTCGATTTCCTTCTTGTACTGTAAGTCAACTTTTTTCCTCGGCCTCTGATTAGCCGATCAAAAGTTTTGCTATCAGAATCAAAAACGGAGCTGTGGAGAGTGCTGCTGCTGATAGAATTTTTTCTGATGTGGCGGAAACCCACCACACAACTTGGTGAAGAATGTCAAAATCAACAAGAGAAGCCAAGAAGGAAGACACCGCTCGACTCATTTTCCGCCAACAAACGCAACAGCTCCTTCGCTCCCGCTCGCTCTTGTGACAGGGTCGTTTCTGGTAGACGATCAATCGGCTTTTGTTATTGGACATGTATCCTGTGAGCAGTATCGCCCTCGCTGGTTCAAGATCCTACGGAAATCTATAGTACTATATTGAGCCAGCGAGCGCACGGGACTCACTTCCCACATGCAAAGTGCGCGAGCGCTGCAGCAAGGCGTGTCAATGGTGATCGCGATGGCTGAGCCCTACTGCGCGCTCGCAGTGCACCCTCAACCAGCGTTTCTTGATCTCAATAGAAAAAAATGAGCTTGCTGCTGCAGTAGCGTTTTGGGTATTCAATTACCCTACTTGTCATTGGGTGGATATGCCGTTTCGTATTTGACCCACGATCAAAAAATCCGACTTGCTGGTGCAAATTGAATATCACTATTAACACCTCCAGGTCCGCAGTTTGTCTTAGACAACATAGGCCATCATGTTGTCTAGAACAACATGTTTTTCCATAGTAAAACTATGCCTTATAGGACATACTTTGTTTCATATGCGGATTTTGGACTGAGAAGCCTGTTTTGTTTTTGTGCCACAAATGCCACTCTCACAATCCCTGGATCACAAGTGCCACAGTTGGTGCCATACTTTGTGCTACACTCCATGGGAGAGAAAAGATGCACAGAACAAGAAAAAAGGAAAGAGGGTGAGTTACTGTGATCGCGTGGGCTTGCGAACGCACTCGCGCGACCTCATTCACGAATCTGCGCCCGTGAACCGAAGTGAGAAGAATGCAGCGCCGGTCGCAGCGCGGTACGAAACGTAAAATGCATGCATTGGCGTGGAAGTGTGCAGAACGTGTCTGATGAAATGTTTGTATGCGCAGCTGCCAGCTCAGGCCGGCAACAGACCGGCGTGGAGCTCGCGCGCGCCTTCAGAGAGGGATCGCCGCGCATGTGAACGCAAGGATGGACGGCGCATCGTGGTCGCGGGCTACAAGCTGTGTTCGTGTACGTGCGTGCTGGAAACAATGCTGCCGACAGCGTTAAAGGCGTGGATGTCTACTCGGGCGACGACGCGTTTGCTCGGTGGTATCTTGCTGGTGCACAGCAAGCCGCAGCTCCGCAAGCTCATGCGCCCGCGCCGCAAGGTTCAGCACCTGCTCTAGCGCCGCAAGCTCCAGCTCCAGCTCCTGCTTCAGCGCCGCAAGCTCCAGCCCCTGCTCGAACGCCACAAGCAGTCGAGCCTGCACCGCAAGCTCCAGCTCCTGCTCCAACGCCGCAAGCAGTCGAGCCAGCACTGAAAGCTCCAGCTCCTGCTCCAGCGCAGCAAGCAGCCGAGTCAGCGCCAGCGCCGCAAGCAGAAGCGCCAGCATTTGTACTGCAAGCTGAAGAGCCAGTGCGAGTCCACGCTCCTGTGCTGGGCGTGTCCACGTTGCCGCCACACAGCCCACACGCACCTCACCGCGGTGCCACGTCGCCCGCTAGCGCCGTGATGCCGCAGAAAGCATCGTCAACTCCTCCCGTTGTTTCGCATCGCCCACGCAGAGGTCTCGCTCTCTTGCGAAACCCGCATGTTCGGCCGCTTTTGTTCTAGAGTCTACTGTACGAAAGCCTGCCGTCAGACGAGGACGAGGAGACAAAGGACGCAGCTGGCGACGACGGATCGCCTGGCTTTGCCAAGCTCAACGCGCCTGTCGCTGTGACGAGCGACTGTGAGGACGACGACCAGCACGAAGACAACAGCAACGACAATGCCACCGCGGGGAGCGCGACGCAGGACCGGCCGTGAAATGCCGTCGGCGCGGGTGACCCGTGTGCCATGTCTGATGGCGACAAGAACAGTGCGTTCGACCCGGACGAAGGCGAGGAAAATTTGGATGGCGAGAACGTGCTGATGTCGGGTGAAGTGGCGTCAGATGATGACGAGGACGAAGGAGATGAGCTGGTATCCGGCACCTTTCTGCAGGCACTGGGTGGCGCTGTCCGTCTCGGCGTTGGCTCCTACTATTAAGCTGCGTTGCGTGCCACGCGCTAGGTACCTACTACGACCGGGTTTGAGCACACAACGAGCGAGTATCCTGGTTTCGCGAGCGGCGATGGCGGACCCTGTGTGCAGACCTCGGGGCTGTACGAGTCGCCGCTTGCCCTTTTCCTGTTCGTCTGTCCGCGGTCGGTGTGGGTGCACATAGTTCACGAGTGCAATCGGTATGAGCGGCAGCAGCGCCACGCGCGTGCCAAGGCGCTCCTTGCTGCGCAGCGCCGCACCCAAGCAGGTGCAATCGACACGATGGCGGACATCCAGGCGAGGATGCGCGTCGTTGCGCCGATCGAACCACATGAGGTAGTTAAGCAGTCAGGCTGCTGCTGGGAAATTCTCTGAGCTCGCGTGTGCGAGGTATCGCGCACCACTGGCGTGCGAGCCCAGGCGGCGGCCTGCCTGTCGAATCGTTCGGACGAGTGATGGCGCGCAACCTGTTCAAGGCCGTGCTCAGTGACTTGCATTTCGCGAACAACGGTGATTGCAACTCCCTCCGTGGTAAGGTGTGGAAGATACGCTCGATCGTGAATGTCATAGAGCGGGTGTTTTGCAAGGCCTGGCGCTCACGCCAATGCTCTCCTTCGACGAAGGAGTGCTGCCCGCGACATCGCGCCGCAACACCACGAAGCAGTACATGCCAGGCAAACCGCATCGGTTTGGCACGAAGCTGTTCATGCTGTGCGACGCTGCATCGAGCAACCGCTTCAGGTGCGCCGTCGCGCTCCTTTGTTTTTTTCCAAGTCAACATGTTGTCTATCGCGACTTCTTTTTGACATCCGTGATTCATGTTGTAGGTTCGAGATTTACCTTAACAAGCAGCAGCACGGCGAGCAGCGACCGGCAGCAGACAACATGACAGGCCCGGCAGCTGTAGTGGTGAACATGGAGAAGGCGCTCACGCAAGACGACAAGAACGAGAGCAGACGAGCGGTGACAATCGATCGCTTCTACGCCAGTGTCGCGCTTCTGCTTTAGCTACTCACCATGAAGGTCTACGCGGTTGGCACGATCATGACCAACCGCGTCGGCTTTTGTGTTGAGGTGGTGGACAAGTCTGGGCGGTGCGCGGTGAGTTCAAGGTGGCGCGCTCGCTGGACGTGCTGGGCGTGGCTGCGCTCTCGTTGGTGGACACGAAGCCTGTCCTATTTTAGCACTGGCGCGGCGCTGTGCGAGTCTACTGTAGCCAGGCGAGCGCGTGGAGGAACCGTCGCGTCTGTCCGCTGCCCGCGTGTGGTGGCCGACTACAACCGCATGATGGGCGGCGTGGACGGACACAACAAGCTACGCCAGCAGAGCTGCAGCCTGCAGACCAGCTTCCGGTTTCAGAAGTATTACAAGGGGCTTGTAATGGGCTCTCCAATCCCATTACATGGAGATCGATGTGGACCACATCATCTCTGGTGTGTACCGTTGGGACACGGTTACCGATAGCAATACCGGTAATTCGGCATGTACCCACGTGCACATGGTGACGTCACAGGATGATGTCATGAGGCATTCTGGCACAGCAACAGTGGAGA
>SMMQ01000413.1:1325-11837 GCA_008271595.1 [Pythium] brassicae (nom. inval.) | reverse complement strand
TACGTTGCACTGCCCACCACGCCTGCATGGAGAGAAGCGCGATGGTGGACACGAAAGATGAATCGACTCGCGCGCTCTTACTTTCCAACTTGCAATCACCATGCCGCGCCGCTGCGACTCCGCACGCCCAACCAGACCATACCGCGGAGACCGACTAGAGCCACGCAGACTTCCCTGTGCGCGGGTTGTACGCGTACGCGCGGTGGTGCTCCTCGCTCCAAAACTGCTGTACGCTCTCGTCGTCCGCACGACCATGGCTGGAAGTCACCTCTTCGTTCCGTCTCCCAGCGCTGTTCGAACTGGACAGCACCGTCGTTGTTGTTGTCGCGGCTGCAGGCAGATCGAAGGACCGGTTAGAGCGACCAACTGAAGCTGCTGGTTGCTGCTGCTGCTGTTGTCTCCGCTTCATGCGCTCCTGCTCGCGCTCGCTCAGAAAACCGTGGATGATCTTGCGCTGCTCACGCTTGCGGAGGTCCCGCTGCATCAGGATCTTGTACCTCTTGAGCAGCAGCTTCCCGTTGCGTCGGTCAGTGCGCCGGCGCATCATTCTCTGGATACGCATAGCTCCGGCGTCTTCAAGTTGCGCCCGCAACTGCCGCGCTTTGAGAAGCTCTCGAAGTGCAGCGAGGTCCATCCTGCCGCCCGTGCTCGCTCTGTCCGGCAAGCTCTTCAATTGCTGCAGCACCTGCTGCTTGCAAGCACGGTACTCGCGCCAGCAGCGAGCGATGCACGTGACGGCGAACCTGCAGCGCGGTAACTCCACTTGCAGCACTCTCCGCAGCGTGAGTCGCCAGCGATCCCGCTCCGCGCGCCGTCGACAGCGAGTGTAGCGCTGGATGCATCTCGCGGCACGCAGTAGCGCCTCGAGCTCGTGCGTCAAGCGCGCTGCCGCCGCGCGAGCGTCTTCCGCGACGCGAGTCCGATAGCGGTTCCAGCACTGCTGGATGCGCTGCGCCGCCCGCTGTCGCTGCTGCTGGCGACGCGCTTGCACACCCCCATCAACAGCGCGGTGCCACCGCGACAAACGCACACACTGTCGCCAGCTTTGCTGGACGCGCGTGGCGGCCGCCTCGCGCTGGGCTCTCCGCGCGACGTACGCCGCCCGCCTCCGCCAAGCGCTCTGGATCACACTCACGGCGCTCCTCGCGATGTGCACGTGAAAGCGCTGCCGGAAGCTCGCGCCGAGCCCACAAGCCCGCAAATACATCGGTCGCGCGGACCGCTGCAGCGCCCGGCGGAACCGGATGCGCTCGCGGTTGCGCTTGAACGTCCGCTGCAGGCAGCACGCGGCGCTCGACTGGCTCAGCAGCGCCATCGTGCGCGCACGGCGCGCGCTCTCGCGGCGCGCGTAGCTCCGCCAGCAGACCTGGAGCCTCCTCGCTGCGTGGTGGCACTTTTTGAGATGGCGGCGACACAGGAACCCGACGGCGCACCGCTGCAACAGCGTAATCGCACTGCGGTACTCGACTTGGTCCACCAAGGACCCGACGCAGAGCAGCGGCAGCGTGCAGAGCTTCCACGCCGCGTAGCCGCGCCAGTGCCGCTGGATGCAGCGCGCCTTGTGGCTATCGAACACGTGCGCGACCGCCGCCGCCAGAGTCGCGCGGTGCATGCCTGCGAACCTGCAGACCACGCGCTGAATCGTCGCGGCCGCGCGGTGCCGCGTTCGGAGCTGGCGTGACCGCGCGCTCGCCTGAATGCTGCGCACCGCGCGCAAGCACCGCTGCAGTCTCCGGACGTGGACGTGGGTCTGGAGCGCGCGCTGGACCACTCGCGCTCGCGCGCGCAGAATCTCGAGCGCGTGGTTCCGATCCAGCGCCGCGCGCTCTGCGGCGTCGCGCGCCCGGCGCTGCTGCTGCTGCTGCACGAACCGCTGAATCGAGACACAAGCAGCGAGTTGTTCCTGGGCGTGACACTCGCGCATCCACGCCTTCCACTCGACGAATCGGCGGCCCGCGAGACCCACGGACAACGCTTCGAAGCGCCGAGCCAGGCGCTGCGACGCGCTCAGCTTGCGTAGCGCGGCTCGCTTCTGTTCGGCGCATACAAGTCGCCAGTGGGCCCAGCGTACGCGAAGCAGCGCTCTCGTCATGTGCGCGGCGAACGTGGCCGCAAAGAGCTGGTGGCGCAGCGCCAGGGAGCATTTGCTGGTGGCGAGGTGCAGCACGGGCAGGTGCGCGTGGATCCACCGGATCTCTTTCTCGAGCCGACCGCTCGGCGCAGCTGTTGAGAAGCCAACGCCACGCTGCGCTGCGACTTGCGGGAGCTGGCGACACAGCAGAGACAGAGATTCGGACTGTGCCACGCTCGGATCTGAGGACGCTGCTCTGTTGTCGCTGCGCTGAAGATCGCGAGCGCTCCCCGCTTGGTTGCCACTCACTACCATGGGCCGCTTGTTCGCAGTCGCAGCCGCTTCTGCCGCCTTGTTCTTGCCAGCGCATCGGCTCGTCGACGAGACCGCCGGCATCACGACCGGATCGGTGCCGCATCGCTTGCGTCTCAGTAGTGGCTCCTTCCTGCGCCGTTTGTCGTGGTACTGCGCCAAGTGGAGCTGGCGCCGCGGCGTGAGCGGCGCAAATGAGAAGCGCGGGTCGTACGGACTGAGGATCGGGTGCACATGCTGCGTCGTTTCATGATCGCCTCCTCCTGCGTCGTGACGCACTTGCCGCTGCCCCGGTCCGGCGCCGAGCGTCGAGCGCTTTAATATGCACGCGAGCGAGTCGACACTGAGGATTCCGACGTCTTTACGCCGAGAGGAGCTATCCTCGCCGCCACGGAGCATGCCGACTGACTGGCAGCAACATGCAAGTGCGTGCAGTCTGCAGATAGCCGCGCTTTGTCGACTCACCCGTGTCTCGATAGTGACAAAAACAAGAATCGCCATTCAAAAGTGCCCAACCACCAACCAGTCAAAAACGCTATTACAGGAGGAAGAAGCGATGGCAAAGGCGAAGAAGGTGGCGAAGAAGGTGGCGAAGAAGGAGACGGCTCCGCTGTCGCCGGCGAAGAAAGCGGCGCCCGCGTCGGCGCTCGTAGGCGGCTACCACGCGCTGGCGCTGCCGCTGGCGCCTGGCGCGCTCTTCCGTCGATTTCTGTACGTCAAGGCGCACGTGGCAAAGTCGCACGAGGGCGGCGGCGAGGCGATGCTGGCTCCCGAGCGCTCGGCGTACGTGGTAAACGTGCCGTCTGCAGTCGCGGACGTGGAAACCTGGCTGCGCGCGCGTCTGGAGCCGGCGGCAGGCGCTGTGCAGCACGTGGTGGTGGCTGCCGCGCCGGCGGACGGCGCCGATCCGCTGCTCGCGCGCTCGGCGCACGTGGCGTTCAAGTCGGCGGACGCGCTCAAGAAGCTGCTTGCACTCCAGGAACTCGCTGAGCCTGAGGAAGTCGAGGCTGAGGAAGCCGAGGAAGACGCGGCGGTGAGTGGGCTGCAAAAGTACTTGCGCCAGTACCGCGCGAACAAACCCGGGCTCGCAACGGTGAAGGCGATCGCGGACCAGTACATGGCAAAGTTCGACGCGGAGGAGGATGAGGTGCGTGGCTTGGTCTGCTTGTGTGTGGTGGCGCAGGCCTTGCGTGGACTAACGGTGTGGACGGGCTGCAGGACTTTCGCCGGCGCGAGGAGCTCAAGGCGCAGGTCGACGACGACGGCTTCAAGACGGTCGTGAACACGAAGAAGCGCTCGTTGGCGGCGGCGGAGGACCTCGCGCGGCCGGCGAAGAAGCAAAAGTCCAAGGAGATGACGGACTTTTACCGCTTCCAGATGCGCGAGCGGAAGCGCGACCGTACGTTGCTTCCTGGAAGCGTGTGGCTATGTGATCGAGAGCTGACTCGAGAGCTGCTGCTGTTGCATGTGCGCGTTGTTCGTGTCTATAGAGCTCAAGTCGCTTCGCGAGCGCTTCGAGGAGGACCGGCAGATGGTCGAGAAGCTCAAGAGATCCAACAAGTTCAAACCGGAATAGAGAGAGAGAGATACACGTTCGTTCGTTCATCATTGCATCTTGTGAAGACTTGGGTGCCTGTCAAAGTGCGGAATTGTTGCAAATCACCAGCCACTGCCAACAATTGCGCCAGTCGCATTGATTGACATGTTGCAATCAATCATTGCATACCTCCCCAAGACCATCAAGGACGACGACAGGAAAGGCCCTCAAGATAGTGTCGCGTTGAACGGTTAGGTCAGTGCGTCCGCACGTGCCACGAGCGTCCGAGCAGCGGCAGCGAACGCTTAGTTCTCCGCCGGCATCGAGCGCAGGATGTCCGAGTCGCCCGCGTCGAGGATGCACATCACCGCCACGCGGAAGAACTTGCCGCACGCCGTGCCGAGGTCGTTGTTGTTGCCCGCGAAGTGGTGCACGCCCGTCTTGGCGAGCATCGAGTAGTACTCCACCTCCGACTTGCGCAGCGGCTGCGTGTTCGACGAGATGAGCACAAGCTTGGCTGCAAAAGGTCGTCCAAAGACGTGCACACACACAATAGGGTGTGACTCTCTCTCTCTCGAACAGGCCGAGCACGCACACAGCAACGCCACTGACGCAAAGCATGAAATTCGCACCCTTGTTCGCGCGGAGCGCCTTGAGCGTCTGCTTGTAGCCGAGCGCGACCTTGCCGGAGCGCATCACGAGCTGCAGGCGGGAGTTGATGTTCTCCATGGACTTCTTCTGCTCGGCGGGTGGCGCACGCACAAGAGGAAGACGACGATGAAGGGGGGGTCAGCAATCGCACCAGAGTATCTATCACACACGCACAGCAACCGCCGGAAGCATCGCGACGATCAACGTCGCGACGCGACCGACGGAAGCGCGCGGACGACGGAGGTGCGCGCACGGGCGGCAGGCTGCCACCCTCGCGCTCTCTCGAGCTCAGTCGACACAATGGCCGTCTGACGGGAGAAGCCCACACACGTCGACCCTCAGCATTGCCACTCATCCACCACCTCCACCACCACCACGCGCGACTAGCATTGGTTGGTGAAAGGGCGGAAGAGTTCAAGCTTGCTGAGGAGAGCGCGCGACAGCAGCTCCGACGTCCGACTCGTGCCTCGTCCGCCGGATGGAGAGAGCGCCGCACGCGCACCCCACGCACACGCGCACGACGCGGCGGCGGAGACGCGGGGGCTGTCGGGTCCATACCGACTTCTTAGAGGCGACCATCTTGAGGTTGGTAGTTCTTGCTTCTCAGCGGCTGCTTGACGGCGTGCTCCACAGAACCAAAAGTGAGTGCGCGCGCGTATTTCCACTGGTGGCTTGGCTGGCGGCCGATGTGAGCCAGTCAATTGCGAGTGAGTGGAATTTGAGGAAACTTTGTGCGAAAAGTCAAGAGATAATTGTCAAAACTAACGAAACGCAAACGAAGCTGCTGGCTGATCTTGCTGTCTGTTGCTTGCTTGTCACCACCTTGTCCGAAAGCTCGAAGTTGTTCACGCTGGGTGGCGAGTTGCACACAACGAAGACAGAGCGACTGGATGTACTGTAGCTGTGGTTGCAGATTGAGCATGGCGTTGCGAGATGCATCTATGGGGCATGAAATGAAGTCTAGACGCTTGGAGCTGGATTGGACTTCGCCCTCGCAGGGTTCTCTTTGCGCAGATTCCACCGAGGTGCGCTCCACTCCTGCAGCACAAGGGAGCTGCTTGCTACGGGACGCTAAAGAGGCACTCAGAGCAGGCAGATGTACCGGCGAGATGGGGCCGAGATCAGGGTTGCCCGAGTCCCAGCTCAGAAACTTGTGCAGCGTCGGCACCAAGCGCCCGGCGATAAACATGAGCGTCGCGACGATCCGATAGAGCACAATGTCTTCGAGTTGCGATGGCGAGCTCAATAGCATGATTGTGATGGAGTGTTTGGCGCTGAAGTTGCGAATCGACTGGTCGATAGATGGTACAATCTGAAGGTGTCGTGCATCCTGATCTACGCCGGCCTGGAGCTGCTCAGCCTGCTGCACATCAGCCACTCGTTCAAGCGGCACTTTGGGGTCTCCGTACTGTACCAGCTCGCGTTCACACTGGAGACCGAGTGGAAGATCTTCCAGAACAACTTTGTGGCATGGGTGCTAGTGGTGTTCCAGTACCTGCTCGTTCACAACGGTGAGGTGTTGCTGGATATATCCGAGTGGAAGGCGGTCAGTACGCCATACATAGTGAAGCTGATCGGCACCTCTCTGGTATGTCTGTCAGGCGTGGATTTCACCTTCAAGTTCGACTGGAGCAGAACTGGCGTCGGCAGCAACAGCTCCGACCAGCACGGATGAACCTTTTGCCAATTCAGACAACGAGCATGAAGCACGCAGTCGCCTGCCGAGCATGGAGCTGCATCTCGTAGCCTTCGGCTTGTGTTCGCAGTTGACATCGTGTGCTGAACCTGGAAGTTCCAAAGGATACTGCACAACTTGGATCTACATCGAGACAAAAGAGGAAGTGATGACGTACTCATATCTTCTCATCAATCACCGGATCGGACGCTGGTGGTTGTTGGTTGTGTCATTGCTAAGGGATTCTACTACTCTACACTTGCACGGCGCGCACAGAGCGCAGTGCTGAAGCTGTGGGTTGTTGCTGTCGCTCCTGTCGCTGGATCGCGCCGTCTTCTCCTTTAGGCATCGTGTCGTGCGTATGTTCGTCACGCCACCGGCGCAAGTGGGACCGAGTCGAAGGTGCTTGACGGCTTGCCAGACGCGTAAGCTGTCGGTGCACTCAGCTCCTGCAACACACAGTGTCACACAAAGTCAGAAAACACTGACCGAACCTCTCGCGCTCCGTGCGACCAGCGGCGGTCGACACGCAGCACACGGCGGCATGCCACGCACAACGCATCCAACTCCGTCGCCATACAACCAATAGACACGTACCGGGAGGATCGGGCCCAGGTTGCTGCTCTCGGCGTCCCAGCTCAGGAACTTGTGCACTCTCGGAATCACGTGCTCGACGATGAACACGAGCGCCTCGGTGAGATGGCCGAGCGCGGCGTCGCCGACTTGGAGTGGAGAGACCAGCATCGTCGTGGGTATCGGAGAGCTGGTTTGGGTTGGTTGATTGGTTGGTTTTGGTTCAGGAGAAGACTCGCGAGTTGAATGCTCTTCTTCTTCTGCTGCTGTTGTTGTTGTTGTTGCTGTTGCGGTGGAGTGCTTTGCTTGCTTGGGCTTGCTTGGTTCTTGCTCGCTCGACCGCTCGGTTGCTTGATTCTTGCTCGCTCGCTCGCTTGGGCTGCTTGCTCGAGTTACTTGTTTGGTTGCTCACTTGGAAGTAGATTGGAAACTGAGGAGACCACGTTGCCGTCGACTCCCACGTGCGGGACACTCAGAATCGGATGAGTGACTCTTGTGCTTGCAGCGAGTCGCAACATCATTGTTGACTCTTTGCTTTCACTTCCGCACATGGCATTTCGAGAAGGAAAGCGAGCGTGTTCTCGATCGTATGCACTAGTGCAGTACTAGTATGTGCGTACTGTGTGCAGCGAGAGAGGGGGGGGGGGTGTCGAGTCAACCGATGGAATCTTGGTCGAGGAGCGTGACTTTGCGTCTTCGAGAGATAGTGCACTCGACTCACTCGCATTTCTGGAGTGTACTGGTATTATTTTGGAGGAACTTGAAGATTGAATGAAGTAGGAAAGAAACGTTTGGGTATGAGTCATAAAAAGTCATGAAATGGCTCGAAGTGCGATTCGAAAGTGTCGAGACAAATACAGCAGTCGCTTTCGAATATGCCAAACGAAAGGAGCATGAGACAATCTATTTTGTCTCTTTTGGCTCGTGGCTTTTGCCTTTTGGCAGGTAAATCCAAGTGGTGTCGAGACGTCGCAGTGCTGGTTGTTGTTGCTGCTGGAAGCGGGGGCGCTGACATCGATGTCGTCGACGCCTCGCCTTTGATCCGCTGGCTCTGGTTCTGAAACGCGACGGTGGCGACTCATGAAGGCCATCGAGCCAAGTGCTCTTTCACTCGGCTGGACTGGAGAATGATGCTCGATCGTCGAGCATCCTTGTTCATGACTACAGACAGCAACCGCAACATTATGCAACTTGACGGACTCTCTTTCGCGCGCGCGGCCATGAAAGTCAAGGACAACATGTGCGAAGTCAAAACGCAAAGGCAAATGATCATAATTATCAAGTGAAGCGCTCTCCTTCTCAAGCTCAAGCGAGCTCGCGAGCGCATTCACACCTATCTAACTAACTAGCTATGACGCACGCCCGGCTCGACAGCCGACCTGAGGAGCTCGTCCAGCGCAGGTCAAATCGGATCGAGACGAGACGGGGTTCGAGCAAATGAGGCGGCTGATGAACAGACTCGCTAACCGACTGGCTCATCGATCCGCCGGCTACGCGGCACTTGACGCGACGCGCTGCCTTCCGAAGCTCATGTCGGGCGTGCTTGGATCACTCGCCGAACCGGTTGTCTTTATTGTTGCTGCGGTTGTGCTTGTACTTGAGGTCGCCGTCGCCTGCTGCTTCGGGTGCGTGTTCATGTACCAGTCCTGCCGTGCGCGAGCAGCCACAGCCACAAGCGAGCAAGTGTGCGAGTCAGCAAAGCGCACGCATGTTCATACAAATGCACACGCTCGCAAGCACATAAGACACGACGTACCGGGAACATCGGGTCAAACTCGCTAGAGTCCCACGCGAGTGAGCGTTTAAGCGGTGGGACGAGGAACTCGACCGTGTGCACGAGCGCCTCGCCGATCTTGTCGGTGAGCGAGCGCTGCGGGGTGGTGGTGGCGGCGGCGGTAACGGCTGGCGCGTGGAGCTCGTCGACCTTCATAGTTGCGCTGCGTGAGGTGTTGTTGGTGGTGCTGCTTGGTTGGCTTGGTGGATTCAAAAGTGGCGTTGACGAAGGAGCGTAGAGCGCCAGATGGGTGACGTCGATCAACCAAGCAAACCAAACGCGAGTGACCAAGCAAGCAAAAAGTGTCGTCGTCAACAAGCGACAAGCAAGCAAGCGAGGTGCTCGCTCGCTCGCTCGCGGGTTTCTGGTTTCTGTAGCAGATATCAGTGTTGCGCCGCGCCATGCCGCGCGCGTGTCCAAGACACCAGAGACACTCGAATTGTTCGAGTCAACACCGGTGTGACGGTGTGCAGCCATCTCGGAAGTGATGACATCCATCACATCGCTGACGATTTTGGACGTCGAAAAGTGTACAGAAGTCGACCATATCACTGACGATTTTGGACGTCGAAAAGTGTCCAGATTGACGTCGCTTTCGTCGAGCTCTTTTATCCCTTGTTTAACTTCCCCTTCTTTTGCATTCAGTACAAAAGGCAGGGTAAATAGCATCTGCCTCAATAAAAGAGTCCCAAGTCATTTATTCAAGCTGATCGTACCGGTTCTGGAGATATCGATAAAAGAGCTGTCCTTGGGCAATTGACAACTGCAAAATGCGGATAACTAACTTTATAATTTATATATTTTGCATATTATGCAAAAATAAGGCTGAAACAAAAAGTATGGCGTCCTGCATATTTCCGTATCAACTGTTCAAGTCTATGATTGGTTGATCCGATGACTCGGGTGGTGGAAAATGTCAAAACATGGGACAATTACCACCTCTGCTCACCACTCCGCTCGACCCCAGATCGCGCAGCGTCTTCTGCTGTTTGAAAGGATTGAAATCGCCGTCGGCAATCTCGGTGTCCGAATTGGAACAGCACCAGTACTTGTGATGAACCTTGCTATATGTTTTGCGCTTGTGTCGAAACTAGTGTATTCTTAACGACATCGAATGTAACATGTGAGAGCATTCTGGTGCTAAGCGCGTATTGAGGCTAGTGTATTACTTAATGACATGGAACGTAACCTGTGGACGCTGCCTAGTGCTAAGCGCATGTTGCCAGCATATTTCTTTCTCAGTCTTTGCTCGCTACTTGTTCAGACACTTCCAACGCCTTCTGCTGAAAGCTTAAAGTCTAAAGCACTCAAACTAAGGACTTCGACGTATTGTCCCAATTGCCCGCTTCGAACAACGCCCCTCGTTGCATCGCTGGGGAGTCGGGCAGTAAAATCCGGAGAGGGTTCAGTAGTTCGCCCACGGTTTACTCAGCTGAGGTATTCAGTGAAGATGAGTATTGCATCTGTCTGACAGAATTACACACGAGCGTCGCTTGAATGAAGATGCTCGCGTACAAAGTGATACTTCAGGCTGATTTGCCCTGATCGCTGCGTTGTAGCCGCGTTCTCTATCACCTTGATCGCGGATTGGTTGTCGTATTGAAGAGAACAAACATCCTTCGCTTGCTTAGACTCAACTCGATCAGTAGCTGTTTCTCCCCAGAGATACTCTCAGACGCCAGTCGCAGCCGCGATGTTCTTAGCCTATATTGTTGAGAGCGCGGCTGCTGCACTTTGCTGCTTCGAGTACTACGCGGTTGGAGCGCCGTTCAAGTAAAAGGGCAACGGTGGTTGACTTCGCCATCTCTTCACCGTCCCATGACGCGTCTGATGTTGTTTGACGTGGTGTATTGGAAAGTGAGTTCGAGTCACTGCCTGCTCTTGCCTCCCTGCCCCTCTGCTCTGCGGCACGACCTTGG
>SMMQ01000412.1:1015-23929 GCA_008271595.1 [Pythium] brassicae (nom. inval.) | reverse complement strand
TGGTCAAGAGAGCTATATACCCTGATTTGATTGGCAGAATATGATCCATGCATAGAGCGCTTTATTATGATATGTCCGAATGGTTAGCATATTCATCCATAGCATGCAATTCGGACACGGTACAAAACGCTCGGACGATTCGGACATCTCGAAAAACCAGTAAGTACTGTATTTGTGTCAAATACTGTATTTGGTAAAATCAAAAGACTCCACAATCGCGCAAAAAAAGCGCAAGATTGCGCCAACCGCGCCGCCGGCAATGCCGCTCGTCTTGCGGGTTGTGCGAGGCGGGCGGAGAAGGCGAGAGAGGACAGGGGCGCGCGAGGGCGAGCAAGACGTGGGTGTTCGCGCGCAAAGCATTTTGGCGAGCACGAGCGCTTTGTTTTGACTGCGATTTGTATGCTCGTGCCAGCCCACCTGCCACCGCCGCCACAAGAAAGAGCGGGTTCGTGCTGACCGCGCCGTCGGCGATGCCGCTCGCCGATCAGGTCGCGGGAGGCGGCAAGAGAGGACGCGCGCACGCGAGGGTAAGCAAGACGTGATGAGAGAGGAGTTGGAGATGGATCTGTCTGTCGCAGCGGTGTGTAAAAGGAGCATGGTCTCATGTGTATTGTGTAAAATGCGGACCGTAGGACCAGTTCTGATATACGATTGAGCGCGACAGTAATGGGCTGGAGTCGGCGACGCGTCCGGTTCGCACGCGGGAGTCGAGTCTGGTGATCAAGTCGTTGAGAACCCCGGAACGGTTCAACCGCTTCATAACCGGAAGAACTCTGTCGAGCGACGCCGCGGCCTTGCCGTGACGGCGCAGAAACGTGAGAGCGTTCTTCTTCGTCGCGTGGCCGATCGCGAGGCGATTTCCGTCGACCCGTCATACCCGTCTGGCAGGAACAAATGGAGAATGCCGATGCACGAGTGATGATCGTGGAGATGCTGGCGAGAGAGTGGTGCGTTCCACTGACGTTCAGCTAACCATTCGTACCATAGGCTTTGCAAATGCTTGCGAGGCTGATAGCGCTTTTTGGCGGGTGGTGGCTGTAGCTACGCGGCAGAGGATGATCGCGCCAAGGATCGATGCACAGTACGCTCTTGCGCACCGTTGCAAACACCAGCGAGCCGCCGTTACCCCTCAGACCGATCTCCGACCTGCTGTCCGCCGGAGCTCGTGGAACAACACAGTGGGTGGTGAGCTGGTCGAGTCGGTCAAGCTCGGTGTTAACCTGGGCGTTTTGCTGTGCGAGCTGCTAGTTCTGCCCAATACGATCAATGATCGACTTGCTCTGCGTGTTTGGCAGGTCTACAGTCTCGCACCATGCTCCGCCTCTCGCGCAGGTTTCTCCCTCCATTTCAGCATAGATGCTCGAATGACGGTGCTCCACATCTGCACTACGTGCACCGCGATGCCCAGGGTGAAGAGTGCAAGGGAGATCTTCGCCACGTACGGTGACGACGGGAAGAGCGTCGACACCTCGGGAAAGTGCAAGAGCGCGCTCGCCGCAAAAAACTCAGCGACGCTGTCATTGAGAGGGTACGGGTTGTTTGACGCGGCGATTGAGGGCCGAAGAACCTTATGTGTCAGAGTGGTGAGATGTGTGCGGACAACCGGATCAAATGGAGCGAATCTTAGAAGTGTTGGAACTTCTGCTTGCTCCAACACCGTCTATGCCTTGGCTGCGCGTTGATCTTCATACATCGTGTTCGTAATGTACGCGAACTTCTTCGATATCGACGCCGACGCCCAGCCCCACGATCCAAGATCCGCTGGAACGACACGCAATCGTCCGCATTCGCTGTCTGCGCCGCGCTGCGTCGGAAGGAGTGAGAAGATAGAGATCGCGTGACCCCGACACCGTCTGATGCACACCACGTGCTGTAACGGTGTCACCGTACACACGCGAGCAAGTACGCTCCTGGTTTAAACCATGGTGTACCTATTCGGAAACCCCTTAGGATCTCCATCCTACTTGGGCATTGGGTGGCCCTCGTAGCTCAGGAGCTCCCTTGATTTCATCGCTAGTTTAAACCAAAACATAATAAAAGGTCAGAGTTGAAAAAGCACGCTTCCTCGTAAGTCCGCGTGCAAGCCAGTCACGCCCCGTGACATGTGCTGGCTCGCAGTAGAATCTTGTTCACGTAGGAGTGAATGCCTGACGCGGAGTTTTTTCTTGCGCTGTTGGAGTTCCGCTGGTGTTGGTTGTGGTGTCGTTGTTGTTGATGCGAGAACTCCTGTGATCGATACGGTTGCCGAAGCTTCAGCACCAGCGCGAGACGCGCCGATGCGTTCCACAACTTCCAGTAAATGAGCGCCATCGTCGTCTTCGTGGTAGTCCGCCGCAGCCGGTAGAGGCATAAAGCTGAGCAGATGACGGCTTGGAGCCGCCTCCATGATAAGAGCGACCGCGAGCGCGTGCACGACGCACAACTCGAACCCGTCTCTCGATTTCAGAAGAGCGAGGCCTTGCGCGGTAGATATCTTCATACGCCTGAGCGTCATGAAGAGTACATCACCTTCACTTCCAATAAATTAGAATTTCAGAACTCATTTGCATGCCTAAAATCGAATTGCGCACCAGGGTAGACCGCGAGCTGCGACTTCAGCAAGCTCGACCCACCTGAGCTTCTTCCAAACAGCGACCACAGCACGTTCAGAAGCGCAGCATCCCCGTCATCCTTGGCTGACACAGCGTGCCTGTAGATGGTTGATGTGAGCGCTTGGAGGTCGGAGGTGGTACACGGCGGCGCCCTGTTCGTGAAAGCCGTGTCTTTCGATGCGCAGTGCTTGTCCAAGTGGGACACTATTTTCGCTTGCTTTCTCTCACAGCAGAACCTCTGTGATTCGAATGCATCCAGGTAGTGGTTCTTCGCGTTCCCAAAGTACGAGCTTACCGTATTCTTGGCGAGTGGCTTGCCGTTGACGCTTGTTTTGCCAGCCAGAGAGAGTGCGAACTTGTCGAGGATGTACACTAGAGTGCGGCCGCTGGTGTCCGCTGATATAGCGGCCTCCATGGCCTCCCGCGTTGTGTTTTCGCTTGCGAGATAGTGTCAAATGCATTGAGCGCAGTGTTGCGCGCACGCAGCGTGTTCTCAGGGACAACATCGCTGCCGTTCCGAGAGGAGGCTTGAGCACTTCGCTGTCATCCCCAAGCAGTCGCGTTTATAAATATATCGTGCCGCTAAAAAATATGTCCGAATTTGGAGGGTATTTTAAAATATCTAAGTGTGCTGATTTTACTATGGCATTTCAAATGTTATTTGTTTTTCATTCGGACAAGATGTCCGAAAACATGTCCGAACCGCGCAAAATCCGTTAATAACTACAGGCATGCAATAATAGGCTAAAACTACCAGCGTTCTCGCCAACCATTTGCTTAAAAAGATTTAATTTGGGACACTTGGAAGGTGTTTTTAACGCTTGTTGTCCGAATTTGGACGCTATTTGTCCATGTTGCTTCGAGTTGCAGCAACACCATTTCGTGCACTCGAATGCAGGCGGCATCGCTGAGATCCATCGGATCTCAGCAAGCGAGGTCGGTTAATGCACTTCCAAGCGCCTCCTTCGTGCGCGCGGCGCGCGAGCTGCCTCCACGTGACGGGTGTTTCGCGCTTGGCTTTGACGCCTGAAGCGACGACGTCGCTTCGAGCGCATTCTCTGATGAGCCGAAGAGCCCCTTGGTGCTCCATGTGTCGTGCACTTTGCGCGCGGCCACCACAAAGTCAAATCATTCGCCTTGGCTGCTCGCTGCGTCGCCTTGTGCCTTGGGTTTCAGGTGGGTGGGCGACTGGCTGAATGGTCATCGGTTTCCCGGCGGTTGAAGGCGACATAACGAGTCCCAATCCCCCAAGCCGCTATAGCGTCATGCCATGAGCTGAAGTGAAGGTGAAGCCTGAAGCCTGGCTTGGCAGACTGCTTGCGTCTGCTCGTTCGGTCGCGCTGCAGGCTGCCAAGGGCAGTTTGTGGCTCATGCAGCTGAGCAAAGTCACTGCCTGGTGACCAGCGGTATCGAAGCCTTCCTCAGCTTCCTCACTTCCGATTTCGCGTCCAAGCTCCTCCTCGCTTCGCCTCTGCCTGGTCCAAGCTCCGTCACCAAGACCCAAGGCCGACCAAGTTCCTTCCAAAGCTCCGACGACGATGGTGAACACGTCGCATCTTCTCTTGGTGTGTGCCGGCGTGCTTCTCGCGAGCGACGCGGTGCTTGGCCAAGGAGGGCAACAATCTTCTTGCAGATACACCGCCTGGAAGTATGACCTCTGCAACCCGACAACCGGGATGATGCAGAAGTCTCGCATCGCGATCTCCACCGGCACTTGTACCAGGACGACCGGTGAGGAGGAATGCAACCTCGACTGTGTCATGGCGTTTCACGACTGGCCTGCGGTCCCCACGTGCAGCGGCGGATTCTACTCCCGCACGCAGTATGTGGCAGTGCCCAAGGTGCACAACGGAACTGCGTGCCCGGCTCCGCTGACCGAGCAGCTGCCGTGCAAGGTCGACTGCGTTATGACTTTCGCTGCCTGGTCTCCGTGCGACAAGGTCACGGGCCTGCAGACGCGCATCGAGAAGATGACGACCCCGCCGCAGGCTGGAGGCAAAGCCTGTCCTGCCGCGCAGATCGAGACCCGGACGTGCCCCGTGGACTGCGAGATGAAGTACCCTGCTTGGGATCCGGCGCTGCACGTGTGCAACAAGGCAACTGGTCAGCGGACGCGAACGCAAATTGCGGTCTACGAGGCCAAGAACGGCGGAGCAGCGTGCAACCCTCAGACAGAACCACAAGACTGCGCCGTGGACTGCGAGCTCAGCTACCCGGCGTGGAGCACCATCCCATCGTCAACTTGCGATAAGCAGACCGGTCTAATCTCGCGCACGCAGAACAAGATCCTTGAGCAGCACGGAGGTGACGAATGCCCAGACCCCGAGACCGAGTACAAGAAGTGCCCAGTGAACTGCGAGATTACGATGGGACCCATGTCAGCGTGCGACAAGACCACCGGAAACAAGAAGAGCATGGAGTACATCTCGGTGCAGCCGAAGAACGGCGGTGTAGCGTGCCGTCCGCTCACGTTCGTCTCGGAACCGTGCGCGGTCGACTGCGAGATGAAGTTCCCGAGCTGGGACCCGCTCGTCCACCAGTGCGACAAGGCGACCGGCCAGCGCGTGCGCTACGAAGAGGTCGTGACCTTGCCGAACGCATTGGGTGTCCAGTGTCCGTTGACGCCGAAGAAGGAGGTGATGGACTGCCCAGTGAACTGCGAGATGAAGCTGCCGGAGTGGAGCGCCGCGCAGCACTTGTGCGACCCAGCGACCGGACTGCAGACGCGTACCCAGATTGTGTCGTTCAACGCCAAGAACGGTGGTTCAGTGTGTCCGCCACCCCAGAGCGACTCGCGCAAGTGCGTGGTCGACTGCAAGCTCGAGTTCCCAGACTGGGAGTCGGTCACGTGCAACAAGGTGACGGGAATCAAGACTGCGACACAGTACCAGGTTGCGGCTCCGAAGAATGGAGGTGCGGCGTGCCCAGCTGCCCAGACCAGGACCCAGCCATGTCTGGTCGACGTCGAGTTCAAGTTCCCCGACTGGGACCCGACCGTCCACCTCTGCAACAAAGTCACCGGGCTCCGCACACGCACGGAAGTCGTGGCCATCGAGGGAAAGAACTGTGGACGTGTGTCTGTGGACGTGCCGGCGAACGAGCTTCGCGCGGATGTGTTGGCGTGTGCCGTGGACTGTGAGTTGACGTGGCCGGCGTGGAGCGCCGACTTGCACCCGTGCGACAAGAACACCGGTCTCCGCACTCGCAAGCAGGTTTCGAGTGTGCTGGCTCAGAATGGTGGCCGAAACTGCCCGATCCCGGCGGAGGAGACAGTCAGGTGTCCCGTGGATTGCGAGACGGGATTCCCGGACTGGAACAGCATCCCGTGCCAGACTTCCAACACGAAGACGCGCGCGCAGATCCCGATCGTGGCGCCGAAGAACGGTGGTAAGACGTGCGTCTTCCAGAACCCGGAGGTGCAGGTGTGCCAGTACATCTCGGGCATCGGCGGGAACACCAACACCAACTTCTTCAACAACAACAACAACAACAACTTCAACTTCAACAACAACGGCTGGCCGTAAGTTACGGCAAATCTGGCTCAAAAGCAGGTGATCGGACAGTATACAAGCGTCGAGGAAGGGGGAGAAGGGCGTGTGAGCACTGCAGCGCTATGAGCAGTGTGCTCGCTTGTCTGCGTGAGGTGGAGTAGCTGAGGGTTGGCGCGTTTACCAGCACCTGAACGGTAGGAGGGATCCTGTCTTGCATGACCACCAATACATTGAACTGCATCGGACGCATCGCGCTCGCCCTGGTCTGTCCTCCTCGGTTTTTCACCCTCACACTGGTCGGAGCCATCGAGGACGCTTTTATCTGTAACTTAATGAAACTTGCTTCAATTTTGAGCTAAAATTTAAATCACAGTGTGTGGCAACACCTTGAAGGTACAGTATGACAAAAAAATCAAGCCCATCGTGACGACCTCGATATTGATATCAATATTTGAAAGCTAATTTCCCCTTCTGGCCAATCAAATTGATCAAAATCTACAACATAAAATCTATAAAATTTGAAATAAAATAATCATGATTCAAGTATCATATTACAAAACAACAGTATTCCACATAAGATTAGTGTATACCGCATAACATTAGAGTATACCACATAGCATTTGTGTATCCCACACAATATATATGTATCCCACACAGCATTTATGTATACCACACTAACTTTATGTACACCGCACTAACTTTATATACACCACAACAAAACCCAAAAAAATTAGGATATATAGATTAAGCTGGCATAGGAAGATTATATTATACGATTAGTTCTCGTTCTTAACATGGAGTAGTTCACTCGTAAGAGTCGGGCATTTTTGCGTTACGTTTTCGCTATCATAGAACAAGTTGAAATATGACCTGTCATTATTAAATAACCACTGGACCGATGTACCTTTTTTTACACCCCACGGCACCGTATAGTCAAGGCAAACATCTTTCATCTTTTCATCAAGGAACGATTTTATATTAGGATTACGTTTAAGAAGCTCATCATTAGAATAGAGCCATTTACAATAGTTTAGGTCAAAACTGAATACAGTCTCAATGGATTTATCACGGTACTTCCCAAACGTAATCACGATTGAGTTGATATGTTATGTATATACTGCGGATCAAAAGAAATTCACAATTTATCAAATAAATACACAAAACATTTCTTTCAATAGAAGACTATCTAATCAATTATTCAGCACGATATACTCCACCGGTTAGTACATCATGTTCAAGCTCGCGTTCATAAACGACGATTACAAGGATGTTACTACCCTGAGAGGAACCAACAATACCGGAAACAACAACCGAGGCCGGCACATCCTTATGCGTCATACGAGAAACATCGGCGACGAGCATACAGTTTGCGTAGCTCCACTGGGCTTCATTTAGCAGACCACAGTTGAGACGATTATCTAGGTCACCGTTGATAGCTGCTAGTTCCGCAACCTCATCTTTGAACGAGCTGAAATCATACTCCTTACTATTGTTGAAGCAGGTATCTCCACTAATCATGCATTGGAAGTTGCGAATGGCACTCCCGGGCTGGAGAGTCCTTGATACGCTACCCATAGGCGATGCGTACTGCGGGACACCGTGAGCCGTCTTGAAGTCCCCTACGCTCGTCTCGGCGAAAGGTAGGACGCATACGTATTTTATGGTGCAGAAGCTCCCTGCAAGCTGGAAATTGAAAGGAGCGATAATTTGTTGAGTCGACACACCGAGACCACTACGTTTATCAAACATTTCAGAGTAACAATCGAGGTAGGTAACCGTCTTCACTGGATTCGAGATCAACTGCGTTGGATGAGCAATTTCGTAAAGAGGGATATACAGACGTGTCTGATTAAACGGGAAGTAACCATCACCTTCGATTGTCTTATTAGTAAACGCATTAGCGACCGCGCCATATGCTACATTGAACTCAGTACTGGCACTAAGACGACCATCTAGAGGAGCACCAGGAAAAGAACTAGCGATCATGATAGGGCAAGTACTCACACTCGACACAACAGACTCTTTTAGGTAGTAGCCTTGATTCGCTGCGGTACTTGCAATAGTAAACTGACCGTGATTGATACAAAGGCGAATTCTAAGCTGACAATTCGCTGAGAGACTAAGTTTCGAAAATATCGAGTGAAGCATCGTTTGAGGGATTTGTAAAGCCAGAAGTACGACCCTACATACGCGTCAGATGTGGAAGGGACACCAAACTCCTTGAAACATTTACGGCCAAGTTGAGCTGTGATGTTTTCGTTAGCACCGACGGCAATAGAAGGCCAGTTAAACGGTGCTTGTGTACCATTAGTATCGATTGTAATTGGAGTAGCATTGGCCATTCGCTTAATGAAGGCATCATTTTGACCATTTGGACGAGTCAAGTTACATTCTGAGGTATCAATAGCACTTACATCAAGGATGACACTGTTATTCGAATACCCATCTCCGTTAAGGTTGTCAGTTACTGCATGAGTGATGGAATGCCACAGGTCTAGGTAAAGGTGTTTATCCGAACCATGTTTCATGAGTTCAGCCGGCGTTGTTTCGGTCCAAGCTCTAATATTGCTCCAATATTGTTTGAAAGTTTACTCCGAAATAACCCGTTTGTTATTGAGCTCAACACTGAGACTGTCAATAATTGTAGCTACATTAAATTTGGGTGCGAGTGTGAAACGGTTTAAAGCTTTCGGATTAGTTGGTAGTGTACCGCCAAGCTTCATCGTGGCGGTACCCGGGATCACAAGATACGAGTCTTGAAGCGAATCAGATTTAGTGCTCCCTGTAAGAGCCGACGTAGCATCGGCATTAATAAGACCAGGGTGGCTTCCGTTGTTTTGATCAGGAATCATTACAACGCTTTTCGACGTCGATACCTTAACCTCATCGTCAAAAGACGGCATGGCATGATGGAGTAAAGTCTGATCACTTAATTGAGTGCTCATATCTATTTATATGTCTATTGAGGAGTTGTTATATTCGCATAAATATAAAAAATCAAATTAAATAAATGGATCTATACAAGGGATTAACGAGCGATCACGATTTGATTGAATTAGCTGAACGATTGCACATACGATTGGATGGTGTATACGACATTTCCGAAGTTGACTCAAACAAGATCCGAAGAGGGTCCTTTATTATTCTGCTATGGGAAAATGGTGGAACAGGTCATTGGTGCGCTATCAACAATGGTCACTGGTTTGATCCTATGGGTACACCACCACCTGAAAAAATAAAAGCAACTAATTATTCACAGAAACAGTATCAGGACACTTTTTTCAGATTATTGCGGTATATTTTGCATCGTTTGGCTCTATTGTCAACAACACAATAAAATGTATCTACTTAATGAATTTAATAATTTGGATATTTCAGTACTATGTTGATTTAAATATATATTCAAGATGTCTTCGTACAAGAAAGTTTCAATCAAAATTACACCCACTCAGCTACGGAGTGCTGCTGCCGAAAAAGCTATCACCCTAACGGCTACACAACTACGTGGCGGTTCTACTCAGCTCTACGTACACCCTGAGAACGCTAAGAAAATCAATGATGCAATTCGGAAAGGAAAGGGTACGCGTATCAATATCAGTCAGGGTGCTATCAACCATGATCTTGAAACAATGGGAGGAGGATAGGTTTGGTCGTGGCTAAAAGATACCGCTTATCCTTGGATCAAGGAGAATTGGAATGTTCTCAAGCCTATTGTATCAGCCGCTGGTGATGCCTTAGCGACTCTAGTCCCTGCGACAGCACCGATCCGTCAAACGGTAAAGGATCTCAGTGGTGTTGGTGTTCAGCGAAAAAAGTTAACCAAAGGCAGTTCCGAAATGAAAGTACGCATGGCAATGCTACATATACGTCACGGTGGCTCTTTCAAGCTCTAGATATACTTAAATTAGTTATTTTTTTGGACTCTGAATAGGATCTCAATCAGGATATTCGGATCTCTGATTTTTACGGGACGATTTTCTTGATCCACAATCTGTAACGAAATATTACTAAACGAACCATTAGCAATTTCTTGCCAAATAAACTCATTTGGTTTGTAGCTGACAATACCACCAATCTTAGTCCCAGCGGTATTAAACGAGCATAAGATATCAGAAGGGTTACTGAATACATTATCAATCAGCGAGCATCGAATCGAATACGAGCTAACTGGTGGTACTTGAGGCGTTACATTTGATAAGAGACTCACCAGTAAAGTGGAAGGCGAAGCTGGATACGTTCCAACAGAGAAATCAATAATCTTACCAAACCCACTATTCGAAATAATGAGGCGGGGTGTTCGAGGCGTAGAAGGTAAACCACTTCCACTTGCACTATATAATCCAGTAGCGGGTCTTGTATATGTACTGAGAGTGTTTGGTCCAGGGCTTAAATCTAATTGACCGGAATAAAATGTTGGGTTTTCTGTAAGTTGAATATAATATTCTCTATTACCTGAACTATCAATCAAAAACGCTCCTTGCTCAACACAAGCTTTAACCATCATCCGATTAAGATCAGCATAAGAATACTAACCATCGTTAAGAGTAACGCTAATGGTATTTGTCGTTGCGGCTGTCGGTATTTCAATTTGAAAAGTATTATTCGAGAACTGAGAGCTAACATTGAAAACGCTATTGTACATTGTTAGCCCGCTACACAAATTTCCATATTCGTTAGATTTGACGAAGAGCTGTTCAGCGGATAAGTAAATGAATTGTTGTAGCCGTTTTGAATGGCGTGTTTGCTGATGATTGATACGAGATACGACATCTTTGCTTATTTATATTGGATGCATCATAATTATTTCAATTCAGTTGTATGTAATGTTTCTGGATCGATTACACGCTCAAAATTCCAACGAACCTCTGTTTTTACGGAATCAATGAATATTAGTTGTCCTTCCTCTTTGGTACACATCAAGTAAGCTCGATAGAACTGCTCTTTCGTAAACGGTACCGAGAAGTCTTGTAGAACCATCAAGAGGCCCTTCTTCGAATTTGCCTTCAATATGCCGCAATATTCTGCCTTCTGGCGAATGACTTTATAAGTGCCTAAATGGTAACTTTGGGTCAGGAATATGGTGCTGATATTGAAGTGGCGTCCTCTTGTGAAAAAGTGAGAGAATACACTTTTCTATAGGTTCATATCGTTAGCATAATCATCTACACACATAGTTGGAGACCTGTTGTTTTGGAGCTCTGAGCAACTTGCTCAACTGTAGGTACTGTTTCCCAAATGGTAATGAAATCTTTTGGCTTATCTCTTAGATAGTTGTAGAGCTCCTGATCTATAATTTTGGTGATGATGTGGAGGTGACTAAAAATGGATGGTGAGTTCTTGAGAATATGCATGACCGCGTTATTTTTCCCTGAGTAACTAGGACCAGCTAGAATCATTCTGAATAAGGATCTGATTCTTAAGGCCTTTATATCTTTCACATCTGCAGACTGATACTCTTTTGGGAGACTAGCCCCGTACTTCGGTATACTCACGATTTATTATCTAAGTTATATTATAACAAATAGATTAAAACTGGGCTTTACATTTACTGAAGCTAACTTCAACAGTAATCTTTACAACCCTAATTTTTATATAGAAGAGGGTTCGGGTCTATCGCTAGAGACAGCGGATCAATATCACCTTCGTAAAAATGATTTCAGACTAAGCTACATCTCGAATATCACGACAGGCGTAGCTTCGGCTTAGCGTCCTTTGTCTCGACTCAAGTCTTAGTACAACAAGAATCAATAACATTGAATATACGTCGATCAATGGTGTCGTTACTTCATCGATATCTCTACGTAATGGTATTACTGCAGGATACGCTACAGCAGGTAAGGCTCTAGTCGTTGACAGCAACAAAGAAATCGCGCAACTAAAACGAATATCGACTACATTCGCATCACCTTATACTAGTTTCAGTGGATATCAAGGCTCGGTTGAGGTCAGTCTACAACTTAATTCAGTCAGTGGTACTCAAAGTTTCGGATCGGCTAGCGCTGATCGTTTCGCCTTGATGACATCAAATTCAAATCGTCTTATCATTGATGGAACAACAGGCAACATTGGAATAAGTAAATCACCTACTAGCAACCGCCTAGACGTCTTCGGTTCAATCAACTGTGATCTTCTCGCTATTGGTGGTACGTCGCTAGATATATCTAAGCTGAATAAGCTCAATATCAGTACAGATGGATTCGCTGAGGCCTTGAAAGCTCTCATTGTTGATGCTGATAAATCCGTTGCTTCGCTTAAGAAGGTAAGAACTAGTTTCGTCAGTCCATATACCGCATTTGAAGCTAACCAATCAACAGCTCAAGTAGCTCTCCAAATGAATAGTGTTTCTGGTTACAATAACTTTGGCGCCACATCAAACGATGGATTTTCGCTGATGACAAACAATATTAATCGTCTAAAAATTAGTAGCGGAGGTTACATAGCGATTAATACATCCGTCGATAGTTCTTGTCGTCTCAATATCGGAGGCCCAGTGAATGCTACAAGCTACTACGCTAACGGGACTCTTCTCGACCTTTCTAAGCTTCCGGTATTGACTCAATCGGTAGCCGGATTTGCTGATGCACGCAAAGCACTCATTATTGATGGTGATAAATCCATTGCTTCGCTTAAAAAGGTATCTACATCATTTGCCCGTCCATACACCGCATTTGAAGCTAACCAATCGACAGCTCAAGTAGCATTATAAATGAATAATCTAAGCTGCTCTTCTTTTGGTACTACAAGCGGTCATGGTGCGAGTCTGGTGACATCAAACAATAATGTAATGCATATTGACTCAAGCGACTATGTCGGTATTGGCCAAACACCAAAGTGTTCTTACAAGTTAGCAATCAATGGGGCTCTGAACTGCTCCTCTCTCTTCATCGGTGGATCCTCTGTTGATCTAAGCAATCTATCTCTTCTAAACGTTACTACTGGTTTCGTATCAGCTTCCAAAGCTGTTGTAGTTGACGCTAATAAGAATATTTCTGGTTTTCGCGCTATTTATGGTAATTACTCTTCAGCATATACGCCTATTTCTTTCGCAGTGGTAGGAGGCGCTTCAATCGCACTTCAAGCAAATGGATTGGGAAGAAGCCACAGTTATATTGGGACGACCTCTTTTCATAACTTTTCAGTGATGACCGGCAATTCAGGAATCCTCTATCTCAATGCTTCTACCTATCGTCTGGTACCGGTAGTCCTAATACTGGATCATATCTTTGCGACGTCGTCGGTAGACTCAACCGTAGTTCACTTTACATTGGCGGTGTATTATTCCAGCCTGACTGTATTGCGTATACTTGTTTTCTAGCTAATAAGTTTGCACTAAATCAAAACACAATCAGTGATACAATGTTCTATTCGTTTGGTAATTCAACAACTCCACAAAGCTATCTCTCTTTCGATTATACTGGACTAACAAGTGGTGGGAGCTATGCTGGCTGTATTTGTGCTAATACGTCCATTGGAGGATTCAGTGTGAAACAAAATTACAATCGCAATGATGGTTCAGCAGACTACGTATCACAAAGTTGGGAGGCTGACTTACGTTCTGGGTCGTATAGAGCTCAGCTTGCGCTCAGATGTCATAATATCAACGATAGCTACTTCAATTGGATATGGAACGATACATCGACGACAGCCGCAAGCAATTTCACTTGTTGGCGAGTCAATGGTACCGATATGCTCAAGCTACATCATTCAAGCCGACAAGTATCTATTAACAATAGCTCGGTAGATCAGTACAGTCAATTGGATGTAGGAGGCTACATTCGTGGTCGTAATGGTATTTGGCTAGGTGTTTATGATATTCAAATATCAAATCTCACGAAACGTGCGATCGCCTCACTCAGAACCAGTATGACATCTTCTCAGAAGTCGGTTCTGATTCTCGGGAAGAAGTTAGCAACGGGGAATTGTGCCATTATTGGATACAATCATAGCTCGGATAGCAGTGCCGCAAATACGCGAACGCTTGGAACATTTGGTGATGATTCGGCATTAACGATTTCGGCTGCAGGATACATCGGTATTCGTCAAACAAATTCGTAGTTTCCTTTGCATGTAAGCGATGCAGTGACCCAAACCATGGGCGCGGGCGCGAGTAGTTATAACTTTTGGATGTGTCAGCTAAATAGCTCGACATACAATTTCGTGAATTACTCTCGGTCGGTCGGTCCTTTATTCCAGTCGGTAACAGCAAAAATTGATGGTAATGTCACGTTGAATGGGGTCAACTTTTATACTTCCGATCGTCGTCTGAAAGACATTATTGCTGATATTGATATCACCATTGAAAACTATCTCAAGCTATGACCGCGAAGTTACATGTACAAAGCAGATACACAAAACAAACCACGATTCAGTCTTATTGCTCAGGAAGCCATGACGACATGTAGCGAAATGGTTGAGTTGTTTCCGGATGAAGTGATGAATGATAAAATTCGTCTCACTATTGACTACACACAACTTAGTGTCATTAATCTACGCATCCTTCAACGCGTTTTGAAACGATTAGACGAAGTTGAAACTCAATTGAAAAATCTCCAACAGTAATATAAATAAAATGGAATTCAATTTCGAACCATCATTAAGAATGGGCAAAAAATATATGGTTCGCCTTCCGGATGGTCACATTGTTCATTTTGGTAGCTCCAATCACGAGAATTATCGCGACGACACCGATAGTGGTCAATGGGGTCATTTAAATCATTATGATAAACAGCGCAGGAGTTGTATTACAAGAGGCATAAAAAAAACTATCCGAAGTATAGCGCTGATTGATTTTCGAAACACTATCTATGGAATATGAAAGACTAAATTAAAGCTTAAACGTATTTACACTTTTGATTTGCTTCCGAACCGGCCTCGCCATACACTCTGACTAATAGACCCACCAGCTTTGCTTAGATCAGTCTTAGCTAGCTCCTCAGTGATATTATCAGCTTCATCATCTAATATTTTTTTTAGTGTGCGCTTCAGCTTTTGTTCATTGGTATCAGCATCTTTTTGGTATGCTCTACCATTTAACATCATTGGGTTTTGATCAGCATTTTAGTTTTTATATCACATTGCAGATATTTCTTTAAAACCTCCTTTACTAATTAACCCTGACTGAAACGTATCGATAGCCAATGCTTTAAGCTCTTTGAAAATCGCCTTTGAATCGTTTCCTAGAGCAACATCACCATGTAGCTTATCAAATTCAGCCTTCAGATGCTCAGTAGGCTCTTGAAGCTTCTCTCGTGTCTTATATTCAAGATGGCACGCTTTAATGATCTCGTGGAAGATTTGCTTATCGTCATGTTCAAGCTTCTCATACTTTTGATTGTTTGTAATACCATCATAAACAAGATCTTTTAGGATATATTTAAGTTTATCACTGATATCACCGATTTTACCTACACTGGTTTGATTACTATAAATCAATTTGAGCTTTCCGTCATCAAGGTTCTTGTGCCGAATGAATTTACTTCCAAGTGCTTTATATTTCTGAGCTGAAGCGAGTCCTGAGCCTTCTATGTCCTTGAGATTAAACGGTCGATTAACTTTTCGTGTAGCGCCTGCGTAGTTAGCCCCCTTGAGGCCACGCCCTTTATGTCCACGTCTGCGAATAGCATCAGGATCTATCACTCCCTCGATCTTGAGCTTGTAAAATGTTGCTTCTATCTGACGCATTTATTTGCTGTTAGCCTCCGTTTCAAGTGGCTTAATGTACAAGTCATTTAAGAAACTTACGATGAAAGACATAGTCGGCCCCCATTGGATAATTTTTATCAAGATTTGTTTTCTTAGTGGCTGATAGAGCGGGGCCATCTCGTTTAACGACTTCGCCGGCTGAATTAAAGGTGTATTGATTTTCAAATTGCTCCTGCCCGTTTATTAAAACTGTAGGTGGGATGTGATTGTTCGCGAGCCATGGATTCATACGATAAATTACTTTGATATATTTGGAAAAATCACTGACTTTCATTTGCGTACTTGCAGTTTTCTGATTAAGTCTCATTGTTCTAATGAAGATTCGCTAATATTCGAATCATTTAGTCCTCGCTTCTTCGATTCACGGACAAATCGTAGGTTGGTTCCACTTGTATCAATGTCGATCTTCGCTTCATTAGCACGGGCAAAGAGATCCATGAATGTGTTCTACCACGATACATCTTTCTCTTTAGCTGGGGCTGGTCTTGATGTCAGTCCTTTTTATCAGTGTAAAGAACCAGCTTTCCATTATTGAAATGAAATCTATGATTCCGACGCAATTGATCACTACCATTTTTGTCGATGGGAGTCACGCTAATGATTTTGATAGCACGCTTGTTCGATTCGTTCTTGAGTAATTTCTCTAACAGCTCTTTATTTGTAGATTGACTGTCAGATTGGTTTTCTGCTTTAGGGACAAGACCCACTTTAGCAAGATCTACAAGTGGCGCAAATACTCCCACTTGAGCTTTCTGAGATCTAGCTTTATTCTTCGAGTTGATAAATGTGCTACGGAGCTTCTCATAGTTACTCGTCCTCTCGAAGTTTGAATTGTTCTTAAATGTAAAGACATCACCAACGTAACGCTCAGTCAGTTCCCAATTAATTTTGTCAATATCAATTTTAGATTTTTTAGTCGAATCGAATTCGTCCTCTTTATTCCAAATTAAACGATTAGCATTTTTTTCGAGAAATACTGTTTTATGAAACTAACCAGTGTCGCGCATAATTACTCGAATACCATATCTACCTAATTCAGGATATTGGATAAATAGAGCATTTACAAAACTATACGCTTGACTCTGACGACGCTCGTTCTCTTTAATGTCAATTAACTGCTGATAATCTTCATCATCGATTTCCTCAATAGGTTCACTCGTCGTTTCCATCAGAGTTGGTTGTGTCGGTCGAACTGCTGGTGCCATAGGTGACTCAGGTGATGTTGAAGAAGGTGGGACAGATGTTGGTGGAGTAGCTTGTGTTTCACTCTCAGTTCCAACGCTAAATGTTTGTGTGGATATTGTTCGCTTTGTCGAATCAATAATGACCCCATGACTTTGTTGATCACTCCATAGTGCGCTTTTGAAAGCTTGATCTTTCTTAGCTTGAAGATCTAAAGTAGCTTGTGTTTTAGATAAAAGAGCTGTTCTTTTAGTCTGTATTCATCTTTGATGTTATTTGCTGCGTACATCTTTGTTATATTAATTGAATGTTAAAAATATTAAACGCTTAAAAATTGTTTATAACTGAGATATTCGATCAGTGTTGCGAAAGATATTTCATCTATTGGCTTATTTATTACACCATATCGCCATGGCCTAATCTCTTTTGGATGATCACTTGGTAGGTAATAACTTTTACTTTTCTTATTTATCTTATTTATTAGATACCTCTGCTTTTGCTTCGTTTTATGCAGCATTATTCTTGATTGTCCAATCACATTCCAACGATCGTCTAACCGCTTTCCATCAGGTGTTACGTAGTAGGTGTTAAATAGTCCATTATATTACGACATATATTCTATGCCACAGTGTCGAAATAAATCCTCTCTAATCTACTTCGTTGATTCTTATTCACCAGTCTAAGATTTCTCTGAGGCTCTCATGTTGGGTCATTGTGTCCGTTCCATTTCACCAAGTATTTGTTCTTACCGTTTGCCATCGGTTTGTGCTGTAAGATACGCTCTGCTTCCCATGTATTAGTATCTTTTGCTTTTTCACTAATAGCCTTAGTCTGATTTGCTTTTGTTCGCTTTAAATCGTTTGCTTTGGCGTGTTTGACTTTATTGTCGCTTGTTTTCAACTCAATCTTGCATCCATCGAATCCCACTATTTTATACACTGTTTGAGACCATTCTCGTGCTCCTTTCTGAAATTGCTTCTTCGGGAGACGAAGCAAAACTGTTTCACCAATGTCAAAATCTGACTCAATCTTATTTTGAAACTTTTTGGTGTGTTCCAGATCGTCACGGATGACCTCACCACGCATCTCATTTGGCGTCGCTGATATAGCAGAGTGAAATGAGTCATTTTAATTTTCAATTGTGTCACTGAGTAACTTTTGTGTGATTTTACGCTTCAACCTGAGGAGTCGCTGTTTAAGCGTTTTGTTAAATCTTTCAATCTTACCCATTGTTCCATGATCAGATTGTTCATTGTTATAATGAGCGATGTTCTTTGATTTGAAATAGGATTGTACTTGGTCATTCATGAACTCACCCATTTTCATTGGTTATCACACGCGGCTTATGAATATTACCAAATTTCTTAATCTCAGCGAGAACAATATAAGCTGCTTTATTTGGAAGAATGCAAGCATAACCAATTCGGGAATTGATATTGACTGCGCTGAGAAAGATAGTGGGTGTCCAAAATGTGAGATCCATTTGCCACGAATCAGGATTTGATGAGGATATTTTGAACTGATTATAGATCTTCTTTTTGTCTTGTTGTAACCGTTGTAGCTCTACCTGTTCGTTCCTCCACACTTTGACTTGACGAAGGGTAATCGTCTTGGCGACTCGTTTTGCACGGTCACAGAGGTTCTTTGCTGATGAAAACCCAGTTTCAGGATCATTGTATATTCTTCTCAGTAGAGCATCCATATTTCGTTCATATATAAGGGTAAAAAATATCAGAAGTTCTTTTAACTACAGCTCGAGTGGAATCGTATGGATACCGTCGGAAAGCACTTTCCGCTTGTCATACCAATAGTTCAAGCCTGTTTTAGCTGATAATATGTCACCATACCTTTTGATTTATTACATACTCGAAATCCCATATTCGTTGCTTTAATCGTGGTTCACTCGTCAATGATACGTTTAAACTCGCTTGGTTTTAGAATACTGGCGTTCCTATTCTTTTGAACCCCCTTCGCACTAAGCTTTACTTTATTTGTGTTACCCTTCGCGTCAACTCCACATGGGTTGAAACAGATGTAGTTTTTACTTGAAAGACTTATCATACCATGACCCTTCCGCTCTTTTTTAAATAAATCAGGGGTGAACATATCGTGAGCACGATTCTTTTCGGTGTCATCACGAGGGAACCATTCATTACGGTGATCGTTGTAGCGCTGCATCATGTGAGGCTCAATTAAATCAGCAAATAGTTTTTCGCTGCTAAAGGCAATATACGCAGAGTTTGTATCCATTTCAAGATATTCGAAATCGGATCGACCGAAGTAAACATCCATGAAATCATAGTAGAACTGAAGCATTCGTAACTTAGCTAATTGGTAAATAACAATTGAAACGTGAATCAGATTATTCATCTTAATCTTCGTTTTGGAGCTTGAAACTTCAAACGAGCCATTTAGCTCCTCAACGTCGTTAAAATGTTGACGCTCAATGATAGATCTAACTTTGTATACATCCGTTTCGTAAGATACGTCTTTGTGTTTGCTTTTATCCATTCCACTTCGACCGAAAGCAGCATTTCCACAGAGTTACATCATATCAGAAAGCATGTCACTAGAGTTGTCGCTTTCACTCTTTCGCTTCTTGTATTCTGCGTCAGTTTCACCAGCCTGCTTAGGATTGTAACCTTCACGACGAGCATCTGATACTTCACCCATAAACGTTTCAAATGGGCGATGCCTATAAGCTGTGATGAATGAATACGTTTTTGTGATGACTAATCCGTGTTCAAGGTACCATTTCAGTAAAGGTGTGTAAATAAGAGTCTTCTCACCAAAGTATGAACTAATTAGCTTCTTACTCGACTTCGCACGCCCACTTCCTAGACCAAGTATTTGGTTGTAATCAAACATATGCTGTCCAATAACGTTAGGATCATCCACATCTATTAAAATATTTTTGAAAATTGGGCAAAACTCAGAAAAGTTGTCTTTGAGGTTATCAGGGGTTCTAATATCACACTCAAGAAAGCCAAATTCTTTATCATTCACGATATCGCTGAGGAGATCATCGTACGGTTCAACAGTAGTGAGTTGTCCACACAGCATCACATTACCTAACACCCATAAATAAAGTGCGTTCGCATCAACTCCATAAATTGGTTTACAAATCTTGTCATCCCCACAAATGTACGTCTCGTCTTTTTCAGCATACCTCTTGACGATGATCGAAGGTCCGCCTGCGATGGCAGATTTCAATTTGGAATAAATGTCCTTGTTAGCTAAATCAATAGACCAAATAAGGCGATTTTTGTTGTGTTCTAGGAGAAGTTTGTAAGCATAACCTGACATTGACATATCTTTACGAGCAACATTACACTCGATACAACTTGGAACGATGTTATAAGCAATATGCCCCTATGAATTGCCAATTCGATCCAATGAAGCGTTTTTCCTTGTTAGAGCACACTTATAATGATTGCATGAGTAATCTGAATAGTTAAGCAATTGATTGACATGATGCATTTAGAGGTCAAACTCACGCCCTTCCTTAGCGTCTTGTTGGGCATACCCTCCCCATCCCCCCTCCCCCAGTCGCTTAGGGCAGAAATCAAATGGGTCTCCATATTGTCGCTTCGAAACACGTCTTGTACTTGATTTGCTCACTGAGGCCTGATAAAGAAATACCATCATAGAACATGTCCAGCCCAAATTTGCGGAAAAAATCACGCTGCTTTAGGATGGCATCTACAAATGGTATTACATCTAAATTGTTGTACCAAATTAGGAAATTTTTAAGTGTCTTCATCCAGCGCTTCCAAACGAACTGAGCAAGAGCATAATCATCATCACTGATATGAGTATTTTTCAGCGCGCTGTAAAAATCGCTCTTTTCTGGAAGAGATGTCTCATTGAGTCGATCAAACGAATCAAGATACTCAGAAGGGAAAACAGTCTTTGTCAGTCCACAAAGACATTCAGTTTTGATTTCACACTTGCATCCACCAACATACGTTCCGAGATATGAGTCGTCCGAGGTACCAACAGGGCAGTAGTTGGAGATATCAAGTACTTTAAGTGTTTTAGTTCCGATACACATGTAGCCGGGGTTTTTAACTACAAATTCTACATTCTCAGGTCCAAGAATTGTAAATAAATCACTCTTAATGGCATTAATATCATATCGTCCACCATTAAACGAAACTAGTGGTACTTGACAGAGTAAATTGTTTAGTGTCTTGAAAAGTCCTCAGTGTGAACACCTCCAATACATTTTTGTCCAATGACCTCGTACTTCTCAAACAACTCATCATCATCATTAAATAATTCAGACAGAAAATCTTTATCGTGAACTTTATATTCCTTATGCTTCTCGAATAGTGCTAAAATAAGATTCTTGAACTTAGCAACATTAAGGCGGTGAATCTTCTCCTGAACAGTATTAATGTATTCAAACATTTCCTGAAGAAGCAGAATGGGTGACTTATTCACAAAACACTTCGCAGATCTTGTAAGACTATCAGTCACTGGAACGCTAATTGGAATATGCTTGTGTGTGAATTTGTTTTTCGCGTCCTTGTCATGGTCTAGATGTTGTTGAACACTTTCGAAATCGTAAATGATAAGTGAGGAAGGTAACGGTCAACATCTTTAATTTTGAACTTGGTCAATAGTCGCTTCATCTGGTTACGAGGTGGTTCATATAGTTTCGGGAACATATTAAATGATTCAATAGTCTCAAACTGACACTTGTTGCGTCTGTAATTGTGTAGCTTGTCGAAAGCTTCAAAGATCGAGCCACATTTGTTGCATTCGTATTTATTTAGAAAACGATCCTTGTCAGTGATGTACATTGCACGAGAGTTGTACTCTAAAATGTTGACTGTGTCATCGTATTTACCTTGAGATGCGCGAATCTTTGTGATACCACGAGTGTAAACATCATTTCAAATACGTCAATGTTTACTTTGAAACAGTCTTCTAGCTCATCAAACTTAATGATATCGATTGCATCAAAGATCTTAAAAAGATCGTTTGTGTATTTCACATTTCTATAAAGACAAAGCTTCTTGACTGCCTCTTTCACATGTTTAACCGTCCGTTTTGGTTCAGGTTTGTTACCTTCAATTAAATGATAGGCAAGACAGTAGAGAACGCATTTATTCTCGATGTTTGGAAAGTTGATCACACTTCGGCAGTTCTTGATGAAGTCCAGAATTACACAATCGTCGTGTCCTAAGTGACGGTTGCGATAATAAATCAACACCATAAACGCATCGATCTCCTTCATCTTCCATGCTGAGCCCGGGTACTTCATTTTGATATCCATACCCTTAATCTTTCCATTATCAATAGTTTAATCGAGTTGTAAGAATTAATAGCAATTGGTTTATCAAAGAGCTTAGACTCATCATCACGCCAAAAGTAACGCTCTTCTTTAAACTATGAGTCGACAAGGTTGTATCCAATTTGAATTTGAACCTTATAAGCTTTGGCTTGAGTGTTGAGAACATCTATTTACATCATTTGACAGTGTCCGGTGTCCGTCACAACAAGGGACTGTAACGCTCCATTTTCACAATTTTCAATTGTTTGTTCGGGGCGGCAGCATACATACGCAGGGAAAACGTAAACATTTGGGTTCAAACCGATGCTGGAGTGCGACTCTGACAACGGCGTGAGTGAAGTCCTGCGTGTGCGAGAACGCCGCTTGAGTGAAATAGCACGATAAAACGAAGAGCGCGACGGAGAACGCGAGGGAGAGCGCGCAAGGATGAGCGTGAGTGAGAGCGTGAGTAGAGCGCACGTGAGATAGAGTTTGAAGAGGTTTGAGAGAGGTTGAAAAATTTTGAGAGAGGAAAGCTCGAATTCAAATAAAAGAGTAAATTTGTGGACGCGTTCAACCTCACATAATAGCTACCTTCAGTACTGTGACTGAAAAAGGGTACAACTGGACACATCTGATTTGGGACACATTTGACATCACAGATCAC